>JAIEZT010001328.1:19050302-19242802 GCA_019594935.1 Periophthalmus modestus | reverse complement strand
AAGTCCAATCCCTTTTCAAAATGTACACTAGCCTCCTTCTCAAAAAAAAAAAAATCATTCACAAAAAAGAAAACACTGAAAGGCCAAGGGTGCGTGTGGCAGTGAGCCTAATGTGAAGGCATCAGAACAAACCAAAGATATATAGACAGGGCAGTTAAGAGGCCACTAGGAGCATCAGAGGAGCAGAGCCAGCTCCACTGACCCAGGTCCAGACACAGGCGACATATGGCACAGCGACAATCCCACTGCCACCAAGTCCGGCAGACGCAGCAAGGCTTTCCAAAAAAAAACCAAAACCCAAAACTCAGGACACATCTGCAAAAAGAGAGGGAAAGACTCAAATGAGCAAAACACATTTTACAATAGAATTAGAATAACGTCTTTGGCCACCATCTGGTCCAGCAAGTTATTTTGAACTGCCATGACAGCGGATTACATGTGGGGCACTTGTACCTTGCACCTGTACTATTGTTGCATAAAATATGTATCCAATTATTCATATTTTGATGTGTCACACAACTGTGTTCAGTGCCTAACTACAGAGTACAGTACAACTGTAAAGCCAGCTGATTAGGGGCTTATGGCTGTAAGCCAACTAGAGATACTTACAGCTGGCCGGCTGCTCTCCAAATCTTCGCATCAGCTGATCATGTGTAAACTTCACAAAGGCATCATATTGTTCTGATAAAAGTGTAAATATTTGTTAAATTTATGAATCCTTCATGTTTGAATAAAACATGGTAAAGAACACAAATCTCCAAACCTGCGAGTTTGGAGGTAAGGATCTCATCGTACTCCTCCCGGATCTTCTCCTCACGCTCCTTCAGTAGTCTTTCACAGATCATCCCGACCTGTCTGAGCGAGAACAGAGGCTGCTCTTTCCTGGTGGGAGATGAAGCTCCTGAGGACATCCCTGTTCACACAACCACAAAACAAAAGCAGACATTACGCCACTGGAACACAAACACATATTCAACAGACTAAACCTAAAAGCTCTTTTGGTTTAAAATCAAACCACACTTTTGTAAATAAGCAAAGGAATATCTTTCTTTGTAAAGTAGCCATGATTAAACCATGAGAAAACACATGATTGAAACCAAACCAAATGATAACATCTTCCATAGTTGAAATATAAACCCTTAAATGCGTGATATGTTCTCAAAATACATTTTGTGTTTTCATATGGGCTACAAAGGAGTAGGTATAGAGAACTAAGCACAACAATCAAAGAACATTCCTGTTAAAATGAACACTCTACTAAAACACCAGTACAGACAGTAGCCCTCCTGAGGATGGCCAGATGGACAGGAGAAACATGTCCTTGTTTAATAACATTCCTGGAGGTTTGCTCTAAGCTCCTGAACATACACTTGTAGCAGTGTCCTCATATCACCTGGTAACGCTGCTCCACTGTGAATGTTCTGCAGCTCCACCGGACAGCATCCATCTCCCTGCTGCTGGAAACCACTGTCCAGGTGCCGCCTCTTCTGCAGACGCTTGTACTCCTGCTTTATGTTGTGGAGGATTTGCTCTGGAGCGGCAAAACACAATAAGACAAATCATTAGTTTTCCAGGAAGGACATAAAAAGGTCAATATAAAGAAAAAGCAGTCGTAATTCACAATGACACTTGGGTCGTGCATTCATTGTTTTATTAAAGGTTGCAACATCATGATGTTACTACTGGACATGGGCCTGCTGCAATAAGTTTCCACAAGCACATCAAATCAAGGAACTACGCCATGTACGTTAATAAATGAACTGTACTGTACAACACGCATTAGATGTTTGGAGAAAACATGAAATTACAAACGTGGTAGATTATTTTAGGCCTCAAATAAGACACGTCGACCTAACAACCTGGTACAGCAGATAAGAGTTAACTGGAAGTGAAAGAAGTGTTAGCCCTGGTGCAAAGCCTGGATCCGCTTCTGCGCCATACGTGCGTTGTGTTTTGTCATTCAACCATTCTAACAGTCCCGGGAGGCCACTCAATCATGATGACACTACTACATACATATCTAAAATACAACATGAGACTGTGATGTTACCTGTTGTGAGTCTCGACGACACTTCACCAAAAGGCGAGGGCTCCAAACGCAGGTATTTCTGGGGCGAAGACACCGGGGACACCATCGGGGCGCACCTCCGTCTTTTTGGGGAAGCCTGGTTCATTAAAGGGTCGAAATCCAGACTCCTCTTCAAAGTAGCCCCACAAGCCATTTTACTAAGAGTTTTGAAAAGCTTTACAGAAGAATCGAGGTTACCCTGTGGGCCCCGGTCTGAGCTGCTAAAGCTAACTAACCTTAGCGGCTAAAGATAGCAGCTTTCCGGGGAGCGAAAATACGCCTTTTACCTTATTTAATGAGTTTTGTCGATAAATTCCGTGTCTTGAAAGCAACAAAGGGTGTCGAGCTAGCAAAGGATCTAAAATCTCTACCGATTAAGCCTGTATTAAATCAGATGATGATAGATTTAATGCCCGAACATCCAAGAGATTCGTACAACGGCTAGGGGCTTTCAGGCGATCGATTACCGTCTCTGTCTAAACTGTTCTGCGCATGCCCAAAAGAACGCCCAATGCCGGTAGTTGTAGTTTTTGATTCCATATGATCTTCTTTAACTTACGATTAAAAAACTACATCTCCCAGAAGTAGTAAAACACCGAGGGATTTAAAATTGTTTTGACAACAAACATAAACATACTTGTAATTAAAATTTAACACTGTATTTCAGATATCGTGTTTTATTTAAGGGGTGATAGTGGAGTGTCCCCGCAAAAAGTATCCGACACTCCTAACATAGGTCTGTAACTTCATTCAATAAGATTAAGAACATGTTTTATTATTTTCATTGTCAAATTTTGGATACGTGTAACCACGGGTCCAAAAACGAAACTATGAATAATAATAATAAAATAGTGATAGCCAAATATCTGTTGTATTATTCATACAACACTTCCCATTGTTGTAATGCTATACAATCATTTTTGGATAAAAAAAAAAAAGTTGAACATATTTTCTTTGTGATACCTCAATAGTCTATTCCATCTAAAACGTATTTGTGCGTATTGGTCCTTAAAATAAATTAAATAAAGTGGTCAGATCCACTAAGCCACAGGTTGGCGTATCCAGCTCCCACAGATGAATACTGTTGTTGTGTCCTTGGGCAAGACACTTAATCCCCCTCTAGCGTCTGCGCACAGTGCCCAGACGGTAGAATAGCGCTGCATAAATGTGACCATTTATTAGTTATTTTTATTTGAAATGTATGTTATCAGCTAAAATGTATGTAATTTCTTGCATTGTCACAATAAATGCATGAACAAAAAAAAACCCTAATACATGCATAAAGAAATACGCTTAAAGACTTTAGACATTATCAAAATACATTAGAGAACTAATCCCACGTCATTAAAACTCAATTAAGCATGACTCTATTTGGGGATCAATGTCTTCAGAGATCCACTGTTAACAGCCCATGCATTTTGAAGAAAAGCTCGCCTGCATCTGTGTCAGCAGATGCTGGGACTCCTCACCCACATCTTAACACACACATTTGAGGAAGCGAGCAGATGTTGCTGTCAGCGCCAATTTTAGTGTCTTTACAAGTGGACGTTTAAGGAGTTATATTAGTGGACACGAGGGGGCACTGTTGCTCCATCAATGTAGGCCCACTCAGCTCGAACAGGCCACCAGCATGGTCCGTAGGCTTGAGCAGTGACAGTGGCTCTACCATATTTATTAGCCAGCCAAATAAAACTGCAGGCAATTTTGACAACCATTTGCAACTTTATTCAAAAGTTTGAAAACAGCAATACTAAAAACACTTGTGTTTTTTGTCCTTGTTATGCCACCAATGTACAGAAGCCACTTGACAATTGACAATTTGATCTTCAATACTCACTAATACAGAGGCAGCGAAGCATACTGATACAGCTGTCTGACGACTTTACACCAAGATAAATGTCTACAGGACGATTGTGCTGTGATCTCTAAGGTTTTCAAAGTACTACATTGTTTATTTGTAAACTCACATATTCTCAATTGTTTTGTAAGACCAGTTGTTGCTTTTCTACATTATGTATACACAAAAGCTTTATTTCAAGTAACCAGCTAATAGAATGACCCCCTTTTTTTCAGAAAAAAAATGAATGTTTAATGCCAGAAGGATGTTACTATAGGTCTGTGCATGGTTTAGCCTTTATTTTCCCCACCGAAAAGAGGTCTGCTGCAACAGTATAGCACTAAAACAGGTTACTGCAATGATGAAAGGCTCAGGGTGGGTAAATATCACACAATAGCACACGCACAGTAATAGTCAGTCATACAGTCCATGTAATAGCTCTTCAAACACACTTTTGTGACAGTAGTGACCAGCACACTGCGTCCAAACTCTCCAAGGCGTCCAAGCTTTGGCTAGAAGCTTGTGGAGTAGCTGCTGCTAAATGTCTCAAACACTTTCATTGTAACACTGTACAGTTGGTTAGATTTACATTTGAACAAAGACACTCCAAAAGTTTAACAGTTAGAGAGTGGACCTGAAGACAGGGACAACTGTCACTGTCCAGGAAAATGCCGTTTGAGATTTATGTGGACAAACCTCACCTTTTATGTCATCTTTGACTTGTTTGTGATGCTGATTTATTTATTTTTGCATGACATTTTATTCACCTGTTAAGCATTCTAGCATTTGCCACTCACTGAGTGTTGTCATAAGTTAGTTCTTTAAGTACAAAAGACATTTAATGCCAAACACATAATGATGGGTTATATTTTAGTCTTCATAATTGTCCATATGCAGCATGTAGATGAAGCCGGAAGTCAAGGCCTAGGTTTGTTATGGTGCAAGACACACATGACGTCAACATGACACAGTCAAACTGAGTTGAATTAAGAACATCAGTAGCCCCTTATCCCATTGATGAAGTTATTTTGTTTTCAAAACCTGAATCACAGTATAAAAATAGATTATGCCTTCACTAAGTGAGTATCACAAAGTCTATGTCACACTTATGGTACTCCTCTCTTTAAAGTAATGAGTCTTCTATGACCTTGCTTCACCATTTGGCACTTAGGCACACAAACGCCACTGTCGCCTCCAGAGCCAGTCTGTGACATGTCAGCTGAGATGGGGTTTTTTCTCCTTAATTGTGTTGGATGTTTTGGGTGACATTTACAGAGCGTTCCCAGTGTCACCCCTACACAGCCTCAGCCGAGGTGTCTGTGGACACAGAGATAGTGACTTTGGCGATTTTCACAGTGGTCTTGACAGCGCTCTCGGCGGCGCGGTGTGCAGAGATGTGTCTGTTCTGACAGTCTGACTCCAGGCTGTTGTCCAGCTGCTGCCCGCTGCCCCGGCAGGCGTGGCACGAGCTCAGGAAGGCGTGCCGTAGGTCCTTGCTCCTCAGAGCGTAGATGATGGGGTTGACTGTGGAGTTGAGCAGGCAGAGCATGCTGCAGAAGGCAAACACTGTCTTGATATCGTCGTCCATCCTCCAGAACAGGTCGTACACCATGATGGCCAGCACAGGGCCCCAGCAGATCACCAGCACCACCAGGATCAGCACCAGGGTCTTGGCCAGGCGGATGTCCATGCGTGCCTGCTCCGGCCGAGTGGTCTGCACTTTAGTCCCATCGGCAGAGTACACCACCAGACTCTTCTGAGAGGCGCGGCTCAGCATGCGCACGGCGTGGTGGTGTGCCTTCCACAGGATAAAGATGTAGGCGTAGATGATGAA
The DNA here is from genome assembly GCA_019594935.1 of Periophthalmus modestus. Taxonomy (NCBI): domain Eukaryota; kingdom Metazoa; phylum Chordata; class Actinopteri; order Gobiiformes; family Gobiidae; genus Periophthalmus; species Periophthalmus modestus. The sequence continues at coordinate 19,237,063 of JAIEZT010001328.1, read as the reverse complement.
GAGGACCAGGACACTAGTCACTCCAATCCAGAACATCAGGTAGTTCTCATCGATTAGGGGGAAGATGTCAGAGCACACAGAGTTGAGACGCTTACAGTTCCAGCCAAACAGAGGTAGCACTGCAATAACTATGGAGATGGTCCACATCATGCAGAAGGCGATGACAGCCTTGGTGCGCGTCACAATGCGTCTGTAGGCCAAGGGGCGGTGGATAGAAATATAGCGGTCTATGGCAGTGAGGAACAGACTGCCCACTGACGCAGTGAAAGAGGCGGTGACTCCGCCCAGCTTGAACAGAAACACATTAGGGCTGTCCTTTCTGTGGAAAATGTGAAAGTCCAGGAAGCTGTACACAAATATAATGCTGCCCAGGAGATCGGCGATGGCAAGACTGCCAATGAAGTGGTAGGAGGGTCTGCAGCGCAGTGTGCGAGACTGGAGGATGACACACAGCACCACCAGGTTCTCCAGCACAGTGAAGGTACCCAGGGTCAGAGACAACACAGCCACAGCCAGCTGCTGGCTTGGGGTCAGGATCATGAAGCACTCCATGTCCATAAAGTTCTCCCCACACTGAATGTTACTGCCATCCTCCCGCAGCGTCCGGTTACTGAACAGGTCTGTGGCATTGGTGGGGAAAAACGGGATGTTTTTTAAAATGAGGTCCTCGTCCACAGGGACTTTGTCTGGAAAAGAGTTACTGCGGAAAGCCGACAGCGGCTTCTGCAGTGAGAAGGAGCTCTTAAAGTCCACATTGTTGAGGGGATCGTCGTAGTTGGCATCGTTTGAGCCCAGGTACTGGAGCCCGGAGGTGATAGTCCTGAAGGTGGTGTCGGCCACTCCGTCCAACACTGACTTCATGGCTGCGGCTGTCTGCTCTCACTCACCTGTCTCCTGAAAAGAATCAGAAAACACATGATTTCACCAAGAGCATTTCTGCACAGCATCTGAACACATTATTGTTGGATCTGCATCCACACCTCTGGGGCGAAATAACGTGCCAATGAAATGACATTATATAATCCAACATTCATGTTTTTACATATAGGGATAATTTAAAAATATAAATATCCTCTAATAATTGACTTAATAATTGCCTAATTTATCCCAATATTTGTAGATCTAAAACTCATTTGCTTTCTGCAGAGCTCCAACAACACCCTGATCTCGCAGCGCACGAACCATCAATCAATAAGCATCACTTAACAGAGGGACAGAGATGGGACTTTAATTGTTTTAATGGTTTTACAGACGATGCGCACTCTTTACGCAAATCAACAGCGGCACATTTTCACTCAATGTTTATAGATTTGCCTGAAGTAAATGCACACAAAGTGGTTAAGTCTATCGAAATTTGAATATTATGTTGAAGGGGGCAAAGCAATTCTATATTTAAAATATATATATATATATTTGTGATGTGACCATCAAAACAATTTCTGCAAGTGCTTGAATCCTCGCGCACTGTGGAAAAAAAACAAAAAAAACAGCCTTTTACTTCTGCACAAGCCAAACTGCACGATGGCACTTACACATAAATACAAGCAAAGAAATATTTAGGTTATTTCAAACATCAATCAAAAACCCTTACCTTACATAATGCCCAAAGTGCGCAGAATCGCCTTTTATCTCCGCGCGTTAATCCAAGTCAGATGCGCATCACCAAACACCTCTGATCTTATGTAAAACCAGTAGTCAGGAATGAGTGCTACTACTTAAAAAGCAATCCGTATTTGAACCATAGTTGTTTTAAAAAGTTGCACAAGTTTGAACCGCGGTGCCTGAGCCGTAGCGCGCTGTTTTTGGGGGGCACTTCTCCGCGCCCTCGGTCCTGTTGCTGTGCCGCTGACGCAGCTTGTGCCGCTGCTGTTGCTCGTCTCTCTCTGTGTGCGCTCTGCTCTTGTCTCTTCACACTTATGAACGCCGCTCCTTCCAGCTCCCCGGTCACGTGTCCTCCTCCCGTTACGGCTTTATCTGCCCAGCCCATGAAAATCTGTCAAGTGTGGCTGGCGCATGTATAGGACCCGGGCAGACGACTGTGCAGCGCTGATTAGAAAAAGGAAACTGATTTGTTTTATTCGGAATCTATAGACTTCAGGTTTGGAACACGCTGTGGCAAAGCAGAAATAGTAGGCCGGCCTATCCATTTTGATTAGGCCTGTGCACACTAGTTAGTTTTTATAAGGAAAAAGCAATTTCCTAAAGTCTTGTGCATATAGAAAAACAAGAACCTTCTTTTTTTTTTCTTTGTTTGTTTGGTTGTTGATGTTTTATTATTATTATTATTATTATTATTATTATTATTATTATTATTATTATTATTATTATTATTATTATTATTATTATTTAGTTAATTTTTTTGTCTTTTTGGGGGTTTTTTTTGCTTGTTGAAAGAGTTATTGTGTGTCTTATGGACAAATCTGTGATAGTGCTTTTGTACTTTTGTAACCAGTTTTGGTTGGCATTAAATCTTGTAAACACAGTGCAAAAATCCTAGGCCAAATGTAACCTATTTATTTGTTCCTCGTGGAAACCAAAGCGAGTTGGTGAAAAATGTATTTGAATTGATCCTAAATGTCTATATTGCGCACACCAATAGCTCTTTTATGCCATGCTTCATTGCGTTTCCTGATTGTCATTTCCCCCGTTTGAATATTTATGCAAAACCGACACGGACAATGGCTGAATCAGGGGATAAAGGAGACGAGACTATAGAGTTGTTCAAATGCGAATAGACCGTCATCATTGGGTCCAGACAGGACATAAAGACAGGTGTAATTAGAGGCGCTCAGCTGTGGCGGCCATTTTTGAGCTGGAATGGACATAATGTACCCCTAAAAATGAGAAATGAAAATAGCCCTTTGTCCGCGAACACTGCAGTGACGAAGATCATAGAAATATTCCTAGTATGTATTCAAGAAAAAGTACACAAATGATGTGATAAGCTGATTAGGGCCAGTTTTCATGCAAGAGAAGATAGAGAGACTGAGGAGGAGGATGGTTCTGCTGCTGCGGACTGTGGTGGAGAGAACAACAATGACTTTGCTGATGACAACAATAAGTTTTACTTCCTCAATCAAATTCTCTCCTGTGACCATTACTGTAACTTTTGAATAATATTTATACTATGTACTTTGCCCTTTGTAAAAGTACAGATATAGAAGCAAAGTGAAATAATCTGCTTATGCTGATCAAATTTGTAGCTCTAAACTAATGTACATTACTGAATCAATGCACATATGAATGAAATACCCTGGAACATTTCTTTACTTCTTTTCATGGTTCATTTTGCATGAAGACAAACAATATAATATAATCTGAACATATTGCACCTGAAATCCGAAATTTTAAATCCCACCTTTCTCGTTGTGCCTTCTCCAAACATTGGCAGGTTTCCAGTGAATATAGCAGAGTTTTAAATCTCCTCTCCCCGCTGCCGCCCACATTAATCTTTCACCAACAAAGAGAAAATATCATATTGACAGCACGGATCCACTGCAGCAGATACAGATCAAAACTAAGCCTCAAGAACGCATTCAAAACCTCGAAAACTGCCTGAGATAAACCCTCATTTTGAGCCAGGCTGTTACAAATGAAGTGACAAGACTTTGGTGAAGGAGTAGTGAGAGATTCAAAGACACGTCGGTAAGAGGAAACTTCATTTGAACTTCTGAGTTCCAGTTTAAATGAATAGTACCGAAGTCAAGTATGGGCTAGAGGACTTGACTCTACCGAGGAGTGGATTTTTGAGGAGTAGTTTTGGTTATGATGGTAGTTATATACTGTATCCCATTGCAAGTATTTATTATTAATGTGCAATCGGTTTGAGTCAACTTGCTTCATGCAGGCTGTTGTTGGAAGATTAGCTTGTAAGCCAATATATATGTATAACATAAATGTAAAATATCAAGAATACTGTCGAGGAAAATACAAAAAATGTGCAAAAGGGCTGACTGAAAAAGAACTTGCAATGTAAATCCAAACAATGGGGATATTTGTATCACCAAATATGGGGATATTTATGCTCCTTTGCTAAAGGTACAGCATGTAACATTCTGGAGGTTGCATGTCACCTTCATGATTCCATGAAAATAAACACTTCAGATATTCTCCGTGTGTATAGATACTTAGATACAAAAGCAACATTTACATGAAAACAAGCAGGAAGAGGCCAAATAAGAGTCAGGTTAGTGGAGATGCAAGCTCAAGTTCTTCAGTGCAATAAACACACACAGAAGATCATGTTTTTCTTTTCTTTTTTGTTTATTTTTTGACTAAAAAGTGACATACTCTGGTGTTAATTTTACAGTGCAGTCATTAGTTGAGAGATACTTGAACCCTGACAAAGACAGGGCTGCCCTGGGTTAGACTGACAGAAGCAATGCTGCCAATCTGCACCATCAAACCCTTCACCACCACCAATCACTCACACACACCACATCCATACCAAAGTGTCTTGTCTAAGGACGAACAACAATATCCAATAGAGCCACTGCTGCACCACTCTGGCACCTGGTATTCCTACCAGTCTCCCATCCAAGTACTAACCAGGCTGATCCTGCTTGGCTTCAGAGATCAAACGAGATGGGGCAATGACAAGGTGGTATGATCCACAGTTCTCCTCCTTCTCACTCTCTCCCTGTGTACCTGCTCCTGTGCTGCATGTTCTTCACACGTCTGAGGCACACTATTGTATTTATAGAGGTTTGATTGACACCTGATGTACCTAAATATAACTACTGCATGTACAAGCTTTCATATCATGCACATACTGAATTGTACTGTGGTTTGCATGTACAGAACACGCCTACCACAATTTCCCCCATCACTGCTGAGAATACTGCTACTTTTGCCACCCCTGTTGTAGTATTATCACTGCTTGCAATCTGTCTAACTCATTACAAAAACAATGTAGCTGTTTGTAGTAGCTGACAATTAAATATTCGGAACAGTTTGTCCCAGAAATTTGACAAGACAAATTAAAAACAAAAACTCAACCAAATAAAGCTGTATTTGCTAGTATCCGATAAAAATATCATCAGCTTTAAGTGAATTTAAAGGAGCACTATGCACTATGTAAGCTTGTCTCCATGGAGATGTTATAGCTCCAGGAATGCTCCACAGTATGATATTTAATTTTTATCCACCATGGGTTCAGCAGGCTATTCCACCAGGTCATGATATTGCAATGAGCAATTAAAAACAAGAAACTTACTTAGTGAACCTTTAAATTCCAACATCTTACCCCTAATGTCCACTTAATGCTGACCCGAGACCAGTTGTATGTTGGTCTATGAAACAGTTGGACAATATGGAGACATCAGGACTTGGACCACAGTGTCTCATCTCCCCATCTCTTAGTGTGTGGTACATAACATTTTGTCCTGCAGAGAGAGGCACGCAGAGACGGAGAGTAGATCTCTATAATCAGGCTAATAGGAGCACTATGGTAGTGGTGATTTGATGAAATGATTGCAGTTTATTACTAAATGTCAAACGCAGCATTACATCCTCATGGGTTGCCATTTGATGTGAGTTCTTTCATCAGATTTTGCACTTTTGTTAAAGAAAATGCATTTTATCTGCAAGTGCGCAATCCAGTGTTTGAGAGTTGTATGCTACAATATAGACCTCTGTTCCACCTTCACCGCAGCAGCACAACAAACATGGCCTCAGACTCTCAATAGGTCAAAATGTAGGTGTTTGTTTAACCAGTTTAACCAGAAATAGCCTATTTTATTATTGTCAGTGGAAAAGACTTAAAGCTATGTGTTTCTTAACAATATAACATTTTTTTTTAGATTTCTTTGATTTTGTTTCTTCATTTTAAAAACAGTGACTTTGCTTGACATTGAGATATATTGAAATTGTTGAAATTATGACATCGAATTCGAGCTGAAGCAGTGGACATATTGGCCTCCTCAGCCTCTCTTCACCATAATCTACAGACATTACACATTTTCAGATGGCCTCAAATGCTTCCTTTCATTTTTTATTAAGTTTATTTATTTATTGCTCATGTCATTTCATTAAGTTGGCATCGATTTAAAGAGCCAAAAACAAAATAATCAGACAATTAACATAAATACAACTGTTACGTGCCTTGACAAATTTGCTCAGATCTTCTTCCTGTTACGTTTACTTTCATAGATCATTAAAATAAATGTTTCTTTTCTAATCGCTCCCCACCCCAAAAGTCACCAGTGAGTCACATGTATCTTTACAATAGCCTCTTGTGGTTTACATTTAACCTGAGTAGCACATGTCATAGAGAGCCCTTAGTTGTATTTACCTCTTGAAAATTGCTTTACAGTTGCAAAGAAATATCATCCTTGTACATGCAGAGTGGAGAAGTGCATCCATGCAAAACGCCAAGGAATTATTGCTCAAACTTTAAGGAATAGGCAGATAAACAAATGCTGATTTGCTATATTTTATTCTTGCTTGCATTGCAGAAACTTCTTCCACAAAAGAGTTGGGGGATTTCAGTGAGGTGAGTGTAGGTGAGCCTGACAAACGCAACAATGTTTGCTGAGGTGTACTGACTGTGTACTGGAGCTGTTTCAGTTCTGAGGCCTTATGTATTTATGGTAAGAATGAAAATGTTGACATATCAAAAGGAAAGCACTCCACATATATACTTTTCCTTGAATCATTTGACAATACTTGCAGACAAAGAGCAATGGTTAAAGATGCACTACGTACATTTTCTGGTGGGGGTTTCATCACCTGCTTGTCTCCATGGAGATGTGATTGCTTTGGCTTGAATCTTCTCCAGCATGGCATCAAAGTAACCACCTTGCAATTCTGTTTTTATGGTTAAAAAATCCTTCAGAAACATGCATTCTTAGGGGGAGCAGTCTCGCCTCTCCACAGATCTTTATTAGTTCTTTATTTAATCAGAAAATTTGAAATCTTAAACTTGAAATCTATAACATGGCCTGTTGGCATCACCTGCTTGTCTCTCCAGAGTTTAATTCCATCAGAGACGTTACATAATTTACTTTTAGCTAACAAAAAAATGTAAGAGCTAATCACTCAACCACCCAGTATACTGCTAAAAAAGTACTCTGAAAAGTACAATTTCTCACAAGTTACTCAAGTAAATGTAACTGAGTACTACCGACTTCTTGGAAAACTTTAAACATCCAAGTGGAAAACAACCAAGCTTCTTATTGTCTAGAGAACACAATAAGGGCCTATAGTTGTGTGGAATGAATATGCTGATATAAAAGGGTAGATAGACCAATGCACACTTAACTTGTAAATACTTTTGATTGTTCCCAAAAGCCAGTCCTAACACGGCTTGATCTTTAATATATGATTTTTCTTTGAGTAAGGCATTAAGGCGTCTTCAGCAAACACTCACCAATCAATAATAAACAAACCTTGAATTGTGCACAGAGATTCTGCCTTCACTGAAGCTTTTAAAATCAGCACCACGGACAGCGCTCCTCCAGCAGCACATCAACGCAAAGTGCAGGGGATAATAGTATTTACTCAGTTCCATCACACATTGTTCTCTGTCTGGTAACCACGGTGGGAGGAGTTCATGTTGGTTGCTATAGCGCTGTGGAAAACTATCATTTGCGGAGATATGCGATGGTGAGAGCAGCTGCTGTTTCATAGCAGTAACACCGGCTGGATCCTTGGCTATTTGTGGAGCAAAAAAACAGCTCGTTCATCTTGTTCTGTGGATCTCATACAGGGGTGTGTAGAGGTGGAAGGAGTAGTCTAAATATGGAGTTAAAAGTTCAAACATGTTTATTTTAATAAAAACGAAAAAGCTTGTGACATATCTAATTTCTACCAAGCAACACGTCTTTAAAGAAGACATATTGTGCTTTTGTCTTTCTACAGTTACAACCTGACACTCGTGGATCAATATGTTATAGTTTGGACATTTTAAATTGCAATATTCATCTAAAATTACTTACTTACAATAAAAGAAACAAATCCACTGAAAACTGCGGTGCCCAATGGGAGCTGGCATCTTTGTAAACGTCATCACAACAAACAGCCATGAAGTTATAAGCACTTCCTATGGATAGCTGCAGATCACACAAGTGAACAGTGGATATTTTTTGTACCAAAATGACTATGCAACACTGTTGAATCCTACATACATGGAGGACCGGTTAAGAAAACAAAAGTGAAGAACGGACTAAGAACAGAGAAGTGGGTAAGTGCTGTGATAGGCAAAATGGTATCTTAAAAATAAGTGCTTAAAGATTGCTCAAACATGCACAAATCACTCCAAAAATAACACCGAGAGGGTAAATGTGAAGGGGAAACAACTATAATATGGTTAAAAGCTCTGAAAGGTCCATTTTGCATAACAACACTTTAAAACATTGTAAATAGAACTACTTAAAGATGCACTATGTAACTTTTCTGCTTCTCACCTTTTTGTCTCCGTGGAGATTACTTTACCTGAAATGTTCCACAGCATTGAATTAAAGCTATCTATGATGCAAGTATTCAGTCACAGCCATATTTATTGCTACAATGTGCATTCATACAGCTCACCTCTCCACAGATGTGACCTGTTACTTGACCTGGAGGCATCATCTGCTTGTCTCAGAGGAGATAAAGCATTAATAAAATGCTACTTCTATGAGACAGCAATAATTAGATCATCAAGAAAAACAAAAGTGGGTGGTTTGATATTACCTACTGCCTTTGTATCCTTAAGCAAGACACATCTCCTCCCTCGCCTATGAAAGAAAGCGGTGTGTGAGTGAATCTTATTTATGAGAACCTGTTGCAGCAGATACAGAACTAGCGTGAATGAGTAAAGCCACATTGAACACTACTGCTAAAATATCCCCTATTATTTATTTATTCATTTTATTTTTATGTTCAACTCTGCAGTTATATTTGTCCTGCGTTTGTGTGTGGGGTTGACTCACGCGCTGCTCATGTGATGGCTGTAATCTGAGCTTTAGCCTCTTAAGTGATATCAGGTCCAGACTTGTGCTGCTTGGAGGTTTTAGGGTCACACTAGTGAACAGTGGCAAGATAAACACAGTTATAACCTAATTCTTCTATGTAGAGACTTTATTTGAGCAATAGAGAGATAAGCAATTTGATATGTTGTCTAAAAATATATGTGAGGTCCAAAAACATTTCTGTAACACTATATAATAACTGCATCTTCATAAGAAAGACTTAACTTATAATGAACAAATGAATTATTAAGAATGATTCAGGCTTAGTAACTACTAAATGAATAATTTATTAAGGGAAATTCAATTTAAGATATTGATTTAATATTTAATAAGCATTACCTATGTGTCCCTAGATATGAGGTAGGTAAATTTAGATTTTACTGATAACAACCGTATGATGATTTATTCTTAATTACACATGATGGTCAAGTTGCTTATGTTGTAATTTGGTGTTTTGATTGTCAAGAAAATTATCCAATCAGAAAGCAGAACTAGCCTCACATAAGTCTCTTTAGGTTGACAGTCAGTGCTGAGATCCAGTTGGTTTAAACCCAAAAGGACTAGTCACTAATCCAGCTCCTGCAGCAAGTCATGAGTCAGTGCTAGTGCAGCCTCTGAAGCTCAGTGAGTGAATTCTGGAGGTTCTGGCGTTCCACATGAGGCCTCTCCATACACTGAGAATAAGAAAAATGTGTATGTGTCCTCTATCTGCAGGTTAAGACACTGGCAATCCAGTTTCAGTTGTCATGGTAGTACTTTTTAAACCAGTAAGAGTGCAGTACAAACCATCCCATTATGTGGTGTAGTTAATGTTAAATGTTTTTATACTATATACTAGTATACTTGATGTTTTTGTCCCCGTTCCTACATTTTTGTAGTGAAGCAAAACAAAATATTCCAAGACCAGGTTGGTTGCTCAATTGCAAGCGCTTGTTTTGTCCCATAGATATATGTTTTTAAAATTAATTTCATTAACCATAGTTGAGTGATTGGAATGGCAAACGGGAACTGCACACTCCAGTTTTGTAAACATACTAGTATTGCTGCATATTTTCCATATTTTCAGTCTATGTGAATTATACACAGTATTTGAATGTATTCTCTCTGCTCTGCTGTATTCAGAATGCATTATGAATAGTGAGCAGAGTCCATCTTGGTGAATGTGTAATGTGAAACCTGTGAGGCCTGAAATCACTGGGCACTTTGTACAGGCAACCTGCCACAAATCAGATATCCATGGGTTTCAGAATGATTCAAAACTAGGGCCTTTACCATAACGGTTACCAATTTAAAAAAACATATTATATAGCTATGTTGTGTGCATTGCTCACTAACTTGCTAAAAGAAATCTGTGCCAAAACTAATACATGGTGGTTGTTGTTGTAACAGCCAATGTAGTTATTTGCATACAGTGATTGTGTTGTTGTTAACATAAGCCAATTAAGTTACTATGAGGCCCAAAGTACATTTATTTGAAATTACTATTAAAGGTGCACTATGTAAGTTTTCTAGTGAAGGGCCCACTACCTGCTTGTCTCCATAGAGATGTCAATGGTTTACCTAGAATGTTCCATACCACAACACAGTCTGCTCACATTAAACATATCTACATAGAGACAAGGAGGTGATGCATCAGGCTAAGTTACAGGTTAGATCTGTGGAGACACAGCAGAAGTCATGGTACAATTTATCTGACATTAATCCAAATAAAATAGATCCTAAAACAGAAAGCTTGGCAATTATTTTTCTATGTTATGTCCAAAGTCACCTATCCTGTCTCCATTAGCTCCCATTAGGAAAGGCTCTATTCTTCTCTGTCAGTGCTGTGCTCTCAGTGTGTTACTGAGCGAGACAGCTGGTGTGGATGCCTGCTGGCTGTCCCCTGTCCCACTGTGTCAAGATGGATGGACTGAGAACTGAACGAGGACCAAACAATAACCCAGGACCAACCCAGGGCCAACCCAGGACCAACCCAGAACCAACCCTAGATCCCTGATCTAGGGTTGATCCGGGTTGGTCCAGGACCCCAAGACCAAGCCAGGTCTGAACCAGGAGTAACCCAGGACTAAACCAGTACTGAACCAGAACTAACCCAGGACTCATCTAGGACCAAGCCAGAACTAAACCAGGACTGAACCAGGACTAAACCAGGGCTAACCCAGGACTGAACCCGAACCAGCTAATCAAGCCAGAACTAACCTAGGACCAAGCCAGAACAGGATCAAGCCAAAACTAATCTAGGACCAAGCCAGAACTATTCCAGGACTGAACCAGAACCAACCGAGGACTAACCTAGGACAAATGCAGGCCCAGGACCAACCCAGGATTGAACCAGGACCAACCTAGGATTTGAACCAGGACTAACCCACAGTCCCACTGCATACAAGTTCCGATGAGAGAGGTTTCTATGGGGAGTGAGCCTATGTTACAGGAGAATACATTACTGATAATTCCACATCAAGGGGCCTCCTAAATGAAGGCTTTAATCATTGTAATGGATTTCAACATTAAAGGATTTCTTTTTCCAATATTCACAAAACTTTGAAATGGCACTGTGCATTATGTATGAGCCAAGTCACGACAGAGCTTTGGGGACGACCCTGGACACTCCACGTTAAAAGTTAAAAGCAATAAAAGTTCATTAGAGTTTGTTCAGCCTAAAATATTTTCATAAATAATTGAAAAAATCTTAATTTTGTATATTCCAGCCTAATGTCTGAAATTGTTCCTTTGTGAAACATGTTCTCTGCATTTGAAGGAAGAAATCCCATGCACACTGTTGTTTTTGGTGGGCTTCATCATAGATCTTATTTTTTGTGCTTGTCATATAATCAACATATTTTCTTTCTTCATATTCAGTATATATAGTGAAAGCACTTGTACCTGTCTTGTGTACCCTAAACTGTTTTGGTTGTGTTCATGTGATATGACCTATAATTTAAAATTGAGCTGGAGGACATGACATGTACTGTTTAAAGTGACAGTATGTCACTTTTTAGACGAAAAACAGACCAAAATAAAAGCATGTTTTTTTTCATTTTGGTTGTGTTTATTGCACTGAAAAACATGTGTTCTTACTCTGAGCAGGCTTGCATCTCTACAATCCTGACACTTATTTGGCCTGAAGGAGGACCTCCTCCTGCTTGTTTCCATGGAAATGCTGTTCCTTTGTCTATAATGTTCCACAGTATAGTATAACAATTATCTATCTCCATGGAGAATGTTCCAAAATATGGTTTTAACTTCCTATTTCCATGCAATCATGCAGGTGATGTGACACTTTGAGAGAGTCACACACTGTGCCTTTAACTGTCAAATAGCAGATGTGTTGACCTGGTTTATGGTTCATACCTCTGTAATTACTGGGTATCATATTGTGCGCCGCTAAACAGAAGTGGAATCATTTTCTCACTTCATTGTTTTCAGGCAAATTATTCGTTCCATTTGAATGATTTTCTGAGGACCTTTTTCCATTCAGAAGATATTATATTTGATTTGTGCTGTTGTAACGGAGGACAGTTGCCATGAAACCCATGAATAGCATCATAGTGCTGCCATGCTTCAGCCAAAGATGTAAAGGATGTAAGATCATATTATTAAAATGGCAAGTTTGTGGAACCAATCTCTGACTCTCTAATCGAATCGAATCTAATCTCTGTGTTTATTTTAAAAACAATAAATTTCCCCTGGTCCCCTGCCCTCCATCAGATTTTTTTCTCATTCTATTAAAAAAAACAAAATAAAATTGTGGCATTAGATTTTGTCCCACTCCTAACAAACACACATCCACCACTTTCTTTTTTTTTTGATAACTTAATCCAGCCATGATAAACTGGCTGTCACATCGATTGCTAAAACCCTAAATCTAGCTAATATTACATCCTCATAAATCACATTAGACACACAGATTACAACTTCCACACACATCCCATAGAGAGCGCTGTATTTTGGGAACGGGCCTAAAACTGGATAATCCTTTTAAAGTACCACGCCAATGACTAAACCTAACGCTACAGTGATGAACAGCTATGGTGATGTGAATAATGTCCCGTCCAAACTTAAATCCGTGGGACAATCCATCAATGAACGGCCTAAAGCTGATGAATGATAAAATGTCCGCCCAAACTGCCACTTTCTGTCCCTCACAATTGTTTCAGATTACACAGCGCGGCGGCAGGTTGTTATTTCATAAAGACCAAAGGGAGGCTGTTTAAGAATGTCACTCAAAAGCAGAGGAGTTTTTCACTTATAAACTAACTACTGTCAGTTGGAGGGTAAGAGGGCTTTTTTGTTTTGTGAATGCAAACATGTTCAGAAAAAGTCAGAATTAAACAGAAAAGAAATTAGAAACCCTTGATAATAACTACATCTTAATTAGCCTTAATGAACAAATACTTTAAGTAATAGATTATTAGGAAGGATTCAGGCATACTAAATACTGAAATGTACAGTATGTAACATTCCCATTCTGCATGATTTCACGGAGATTGAAAGTTAAAGCCATACTTCAGAACATTTGCCATGGAGATAGATGGGCTATATGTCATACTGTGGAACAACATTTCCATGGAAACAAGCAGGAGGAATAAGAGTCAGGTTTGTGGAGATGTGAGCCCGATAAGAGTAAGGATGTATGTTTGAGTATGTTTTTCAGTGCAATAAAAACAGCTTTAATTAAGGGGTTAGGTTGTTTAATAAGGAGCTGCTAAGCTTGAAGCATTCTTAATCACCCGTTTGTTCATTCATTCACGCTTCATTGAGTCTACTAAAAGTGTAGTTATTTTATAATTTAACCTCTATTCCTGTTTTCAGGGATAATTCATGGATTGAGAAAAGACTTGAAAGTATTTAAGCAGTTTAAACCATAGACTGTATCAAGAAGTGGACTAAGGGAGTATTATGTCACCCATAGTGTTCATCTCAAGTCAAATGAAGCTCAATGAGGCTAGCAGTTATAGGGGCCAATTTGGAGCCAAGTTCCAACCGTGAGTGTCATAGCAACCAAAGAGCCAATCCAGAGCCAGGCTGTTGAAGGTCACGCCCCCTCCCGCTCATACCGCTGGTTTAGCAGGGATCGCGTACTTAGCAATGTGATCAATCAAACTTGTTGCTAATGCTAGCGGGAGCGACCTTGGGGAAAGAAGGCGCCTGATTTGTCTGTAATTAATGTTCATATCTTGATTTACGGACAAAATAGTGATCATGTAGAGTGGGTTAATATGAAAATTTTAAGACAAAAAAATGTGTTGATGGAGCCTATTTGGAATGCGGTGGCTAGCAGGTTCGCTATATTCATTTATATATACAGTCTATGGCTTTAACCAAAATTTAGGGTTATTAAAATTGTTATAAGACATTCAGTTAATAACAGGTTCATTTTACTTTGCCAAATTCCCATATAAGTAAAATCCTGTTGATGCATTTTCCCTACATGCTTTGCACAAAGAATATAAACATCCAATGACAAAGTGTGACCTTGCATTCAGAACATATTGAATAAATAATACTGTAAATAGTTTGCAACAAAGGCTGTTTACAGAAAATATCACCAGACGCAGTTCCAGTGATTGTTCACAAACATGTTCAACAAAACCTTATGTGCGCTGCCATTGTACCTGTAACTAAAGAAAAGAGTAGAACACAACTGACCTTTGGAGAACCAGAACAAACACTGCTATGTGAGAGTTTCAGGAGGACATATTGAACTGTTTCTAGACTTAACTCACTGTTGCTAAGCGCACAGCATCAAGGCCAATGCAGTACTTTTTCTGATCACGCACACATGCATTTATTTTAAACTACTGGCTAAAATGGAAATGAACATTTCATTTTTATGATTGGAGAAACAAAGAAATCCACTCTCTTACAAGACTGTTAAAGGTGCACCATGTAACTTTTCCAGTGTAGGGTCCACTGGCTTGTCTCCATGGAGATGTTGAATTTTCTACAGCATGGCATTAAAAATATCAATGTATTCATTTATTGCCAGTTAATACCTTGTAAAATCTGTATTCTTACTTTAAGTGTGGTCACCTAACCTCCACACATCTCACTTATAACTTGCAACCTGCAGTCTCACCTGCTTGTCTATATGGTGATAAATTTAATGACATACTGTGGGATGTTCCAGTCCTGGTAACAGTATCTCCATGGTGACAAGCTGGTGGCAGATCCTCCACCAGAAAAGTTGCACCTTTAAACATGACGTGCTGGCAAGATGGGTGAAGTGTCCTGCCCAAGGATACAACACAGGAATTGGACCATCAACCTCAGGTATAGAGTAATAGTTGTGAAGATTGTAGACTATGCAGTATATTCATCCACAATTACTATTTATATTGAACCAAAAATAAATAACTTTTACACTAGCGCTTGTTTGCACATTTGCATATTAGACTATTACACTGCCCATCACAACACCTGCATCTGAATGTCTCACAAACAGACTCCACTCACCCAGGTTCACTCAGATCTGCTGTTGGCATGACAACCAACCCAGTCACATGACACATCCAAGGTTGAGCCCAGACAAAGCCTGCGGAGAGAACAAGAGGGCGCTTTCCCTACCAACCTCACAGCAGCCATGGTCACAACCAAAGAAAGTCCAGATATGAACCGCATAGGAAGAGTACTTTTATTATGGGTATGGGGTAGGAGTAGTAGTGGGCTTGTAGTAAGAGGAGGAGTAATGGTTTGAGTAGTCGTAGCACATTTTGTTCTCATTTTCATTCATTGGCTTTAGTGGTAGAAGGGTAGAAATAGGTGCAGTGTCCACACTTCATAGTAGCTGTTGTCTACCCCTCTCCACATTTTCAGCCTTGGGTCCATTGATTCGCCATGGAGTGGACTGGTATTGTCTGAAAGTGCTTGCACTGTCTTGAACTCAAAACGATCTGGCTCTCTTTGACTCTGTATGCTTTAGCTGGAGGACCTAAGCACAACAATAAGAAGATTGGATAAGAGAGCAGAATAGAAACAGGAAATAATAATCTCACAAAAGGCTGACCTAGTCATGTGATAAACCGCTATATTTCCAATGATGGCAACGATTGAGCAGACAGGATAGCCAACCCGCTCTGCATGGTCCTGGTATTTTTATTTCGCTATTGTGTCCATAAATAAAGATATGAACATTAATAACAGACAAATTCAGCACTTAATTTCGTCTAAGTTCTGCTTCCGTTAGCAACAGGTTTGATTGACAGTATTGCTAAGCGCCTGCTCCCTACTAAACCGAAGGGCATTACTTCATACTTCATACTCGGAATGCCAAATATGGAATTCTGCTCCAAATTTGCCACTATACCCGCTAGCCTCAATGAGCTTCTTTTGACTGGAACTAAATGCTATGGGTGACGTCACACTTACTTAGTCCTCTTCACTCTGTCAACATGTCTTAATAATAAAGGCTTAGGATATTTTTCATGTAGCTTTTGACATAACTTAAGCAAACAAATACTCTCCAACCACCACCAATCACTCACACGCTACACATTCACCCAGATCTGAGCTAGAAGAAGCTGCCTGCTCTACCACATGAGCCACTGTCACCCTCTTTACACCATTGCAATGTATTCTTCTTCCATCAGTTTCCGAGCTTGAGAGAGCAGATAAACCAGAGCAAAAGAGGAAACATTGGTCCAAGGCTGAACCTGGGCGTCATGGTAACTACCTTGCTCTGAATGAGATGTTGCTGTGTATGGATCACATGCCTGAATGACTTGTACATAGGCGGAGGTAATCATGGGCGGATTAGGCAATGGAGGGAGAGAGGTTTTGGCAAGTGAGCTTTGGTTGGGTACACCCATTTTGAACACTGTCCAGGGGGATAACAAGTCATGGACTATATTACAAGTAGAAAAGTGTTTTTCAGTACTATTCACTAAGCAGCATGGTGACACAGTGGTTAGCATTGGTACTAGGGTTCAAGTTTAGGACCACCAGCTAGGTACTCCTGTAAATCACCCACTGCTCTTGACAAGTTGCCCCAGCAGCATTGAAAGATGGGTCAAATGCAGGCATACACATTTCTCCATATTGGGGTAATAGTTGAAGAAGAGGATGAATTCAAGTTTTAAAAAAAATAAGTCGCAATAGTGGCAATAATATAAGTGGTAATAGTAATTATGGTAGTAGAGGTTGTAGGAATACTAGACTAGTATGGTAGTAGGTAGCAGTAATAGGCTAGAGCAATAGTAGTAGAAATAGAAGTAACATTAGGTAGTTAGGTTAAGGTGAACTTTACTGCCCCTGTAGGGAAATTTGTCTTCTGCATTTGACCTGCATTTCAGCTAACCTTGGTCAGGACTGCCTTAACTGGAGAACTGACTTATTGTGCAGGTTTTGGATTGATGGTGGGGCTGAACCAGAAACCTTCTTGCTGTGAGGCGAGAGCCATTTAGCCACTGTGCCATCACACCAGTAGTTGCATTAGTAACAAAGTCATTCAAGAGGTAGTATGGTATTTGTTTATACTGTATACTGTGTGTGTCTGTCAGATGTAGTCACTATCACTTGCGTTCAATTATAATCTCTACCTAAAAGTAAAAATACTGTGATTTGTGTATTTTGCGGGTAACAGAAACGCCATCTTGTTTTGTACAAGCACAAGCCATCGAGACAGATGGCAAAGGTAGTATACTTTGTGGAGCCAGACTCACGGATGATCTGTAAAGAACGGTTTAGCTCTGTAATCTTTGTGCTAGCTCGGCAGCACATAATTCATCATTTACGCTTCCATTTAAACTGCACTTACACTTTGTCAAAAACTCCAACCCCATTCCTCCAGCGCAGAC
The DNA here is from genome assembly GCA_019594935.1 of Periophthalmus modestus. Classification (NCBI taxonomy): domain Eukaryota; kingdom Metazoa; phylum Chordata; class Actinopteri; order Gobiiformes; family Gobiidae; genus Periophthalmus; species Periophthalmus modestus. The sequence goes on along the minus strand of JAIEZT010001328.1, from coordinate 19,219,317 downwards.
ATAAGCCATTTTTCATTTTGGCACATCTGAAACATTTCCCAGATTACAGCTCACAAAAATGTATCGCTCAAGTTTTAAATGTACTCTGTGGTTCGAAATTCTTTATTTAGACGACAGACAAATAACGTTTAAATTGTCAAACTTATAACAAATGTTAAAGTTAGAGCTTATTTGTTTGTGCTGTCTATTTTCTTTCTAGTTTTCAAGCATTGAGCTAGTAATAATAGTAGTAGAAGTGGTAGTAGCAGTAAAAGTAGTTGTGGAAACAGTAGGAATAAAAGTAGTACCCGCTGCTAAACACTTTATAAAATCAGACACTATACTTTCATATCTACTTGAGTAAAGTATTTCTTTATTAAAGTAGCAGTACTATTACTTGAGTAAAAGTTTTGGTTATTCTTGAGTCTTTGTGCACTGATCAGAGGGTTTGCTGTTTGAATCCCACTCTTGACATAAAGTTCTTTGGTTGGGCGGTCAGCCTCCACTGCCCACAGGTTGGCGGTGTGATTTCAGCTCCCACAGATGAATGCCTTTGTTGTGTCCTCAGGCAAGACACTTCGGACACCTCACCCCCAGTATCTGCGTACACTGGTGTATGAGTGTGTGTGTGAATGTGCCTTGGAGGTGGAAAAGCACTATATAAAAATGTGACCATTGATCATATGTTGACAATATTTAGTGATTTAAAAATTGTGTTTCTGGTTCTAGTTTTTAATTTGATCTTTTTTAGTATAATTTGAGAAATACCACTTTAAATTAAATACTTTACATTTAATTTACATGCACTTTTTAATGATAAACCATTACTTACTTACTTGAGTTGTACTCATACTTGAACAACATTATTTGTAAAGTCACTATTACTTCAATACAATTTCTTTGTAAACTGCACCAGATTCTATCATAAACCCAATCAACCTTTCCTCAGTGTAATTTCCTTGCCTCTCCAACTGTAACAACACAACATTTCCATTAGTCTCAAATACAGAGCAATAACGTGGAAGTCCTTCTGGTCTGATGTGTCTGGAGAGGTACGAAGCATGTGTGAATCTCCAGCACACATTTAGATTGGACAACATGTTCTGATATGCGAGTCCCTCTTTTAGCTCCTCTACACAGCACACCGCGTTCTGAGAGACAACAAAACAGGCTGTAGATTAGAGCTGAACAAGTTCAATGTGCCACAAAGAGCCGCTGCAAATCAACTGGCTCTCAACGAATGAAACCAGGAAGTAAGTTTGTTGTACCTACATTATAGGTATTCCATATTAGTCCCAACACTCTATAAATATGTTATCTGTTTCAGTTTTTGCTTATTCAGAGTCAGACATTTGTACATATTGGAAGAAAACATGTAAAGGTACACTAAGTAACTTTTACAGTGGAGAGTCTCTGTGGAGATGTTGCTGCCTGGAATGCTCCACTGATATTAAACGTATCCATCTTGCATTTATTCAATTACAAGTGTGTCATTACTAGAAAAACACTATCAGCAACATGCATTCTCACTGTGACTGCTAGGCTTTTCATATTGTGGAACATTCCAGACAAAGCAATACTATCCCCATGGAAACAAGTATGTGACATTTCACTTAAAAAGTTATTTAGTGTATCTTTTAATTTTAAATCACTTATTTTGCTCTTTATTGTTACATTTTGCAAACAATTGGAGGTAAGCAGAAATACAATAATTAATAGAAATGGAGGAAATGGAAAGATATTGTCAAGATTTTCGGGCCAGTGCCTGATAACTAAAATAAAATCATATGTTTTATTATGTACATTTTCCTTTTTGATATCTGTACTGAAAAATATAATACAAAATAGTCAAAAGTTGTGATATTACCCTATAGACTCTGAAAACAGCCAGTGTGGATAAAGTGTCTTGCTTAGGGACACAACAGGAGTATGCTTTTGGTCGAGGGTGACAATAGAGATTCACTGCAATAGAGTCACTATTGCCCTTAAACAATTACTGTGCTTGTGCCTGTGCCTGCTTTATAGCTATAATCTATGCCACTTGTGGATCAGTATGTTTGAATTTACACATTTTAAATTACAAAATTAATCTAAAATGACTTAATAAAAGAAACAAGTCTGCTGACATTTGTGTTAGAAAACTGCAGTGTCCAATGGGAACCGACAAGGTGTAGCTGTCCAATGGATAGCCGCAGATCACACTAGCGAACCACAGATTTTTTTTTTTTTCATTTGTCCAAAAATGACTATGTGACTCTGCCAGATCCTCCGTGTATAACCGATCTGGAAAATAAAATTGAAGAATGGGATAAGTACGTCACAGAGCGCGTGTGCCGGTGGTGGTAAACACGGGGGTTGATCAGCAAAATGGGGTCTTGAAAATAAGCAATTAAAGATTACTCAAACATGCACAAATCACTCCAAAAACAACTTCGAGAGTGTAAATGAGAAAGGGAACAACAAACAACTATGACATGATTGTGAAAAAGTAAAAAAATAAACAGTCTAGTGATGATGGATTTTTATTTTGCAGTAACTTTAATAACTTTTTTCCAACTTAATCTTTAAAACGATCACACCAAATGCCATAGACACACATTATAACCACGAAGATGAAGTTGATTGATGCTGAAGAGGTGGAAAGATGACTGACGCTACAAAGGACAACCACACATCTATCAAAGTCTACAAAAAACAAGTTTGACAACATGAACTTCAATGTAAACTAGGCACACTTGTCGCACTGATTGACCTGGGCGTTATATTGACAAGTAGTATTCTGTTGGCGTAGTTGTGTCATAATTGTGCAGCTGTAGAGTCGCTAATAACGGGCTGCAAAAAGAACAATTTGGCTTGAACAAAAGTGCTTTGTCCAAGAGTCAAAAGCCCAAACAAAACTTCAACAGGTGCAAACCAAAAGTTACACAATGGAATAGACCATAGGTGAAAAACTGCTGTCGATATCGCAAATGAGTTGGATTTAGCTAAAAAAATAAATTGTGTTTTGTAATTGGAGTGCTCTGAAAACCGAGTTTTGAAGTGACCGTATTGATTAGGTAGCCCATTAACCAGGTTGATGGTTTGATTCCAACTACAGGCATGAGAATCTATCTATCACTGTGTGGCTGACTGAGGAGAGAAATACAAAAAATAAAAAAATTAAAAATGTTTGATAAATGAAATAAAAATAAATAAATACTGATAAAAAAAAACAACAACAATTAAATACAATTACATGAAAATAAGTGTATAAAAAATTCAATAAAAAAAAAAAAAAAAGAAAAATGTAAACATGTTTGCATTGTAAACAAACAAAAAATAAATACAACTAAATAAAATGGCCTTAAAATAAATAACATATTTGACTAAAATGAAAGTACTGGCAGACTGAAGTATAGACCATTTCCTATTATAAATATTCACTATAGATTCACCTATATTGAGTGGCCCTCATCAGAGAGGCCCTTTCTCTGTAGGTATAACCACACTTCAAACTGACATTGATTACCCACAATCCTTTGCAGTCGCTCGCTCTTTCAACCTCTCCCATCTGCTGGATAATTAGGATTTTTACATCATTTATATAGATGAAGGTTATGGAAGTGAATTATTTGTATCATTGACAAGATGGTAGGATGGGGATTATCAATTATTAACAATTCTAAACTATTAGCAAGAATTCTAGAGGCGTCTTATCATTACAGTAAGGCTCTATTATATGCATTTTGGAAGTTTTTTAACATAAACCTATGACCTTTTGCTTAAAACTGTTTTCTTCTTATTTTTCTCATTTGAACAATAGAAACAATCATTTTCAACCTCCCTGCGAGCCGCATTCAGATCCTCCAGTTGAGAATCACAATATCGTTAATCATAGGGTACGGCAGACAATACAAACTTTGAAAATGTGCCAGTCAAGGTTGATCAAATTCAAAAGTTTCAGCCAGTCAATCAAATCAAATTATTGTATTATTCTTATAAACGCTCTACTTATTACAATGATTAAACCACCCCCAGAGAAATATTGTCAGACAACCTTTTTCCAAGGACTTATTGTAGTATAAAAAAAACTTAATTTTTCTTTCTATCTTGTATGTTTGCAGAACTTTGGAAATTTTACCTAGCGGGATTGGGATTGTGCTGTCACACCTCATAGAATTTTCAGTTAGCCTAATGATCCAATGAAGATTTTAAGATGCCAGACTTTCATTTGTATATTTTTTCTTTAATATATCTCTATGGACATTTGCTATATCTTGCCAGTAACGTAAAGTTTTAAACATTTGATCCCAAGATCTATGGGATGTCAGTTTGATCCCTTTTACATGATAGGTGTCTACTAATTGGATTTTTATCTGTGATGCAAAAATCCGGACAAAATGAAAACTGAGCATTTTTCAGTCCAGGCATGTTTTTGATGAGGGGACAATTATATAACATGTTTAGAAGCTCAATTTTGCATAGTATGTGTGCTAATATCTGTTATGGATTGTGCACATAAAGTTACTAAAGTTAGCAAACTAGCTGGAGGTTGCAGGTTTGAATCTCTTGCAAATTCTCCAAAGCAACATTGCATGGTGTCATTGTGTCACTGGGCAAGACACTTCACAGCCTGCGCATGAATCTATTACGGCGTACTGCTAGTGTGAACATAGAGGATTTACCACCAAGGCTATCAAAAGTATTGATCCTCTCCTGTACTTGACAGTGACGCAGTATATAAGCACAGACAGCAGGAGCAGAGTACGTTATGTAAGTGCAGAGGTTTAGACATCTGACATAAGGAGTGGGGGCAGGAGTGATAGAGAACATTGTTTTTTTTCAGCACATATAAAGTTAAATTTAAAGTCTGAATTTGGAAATGCTGAGGTGGTGGTTTCACATCATTATGTTTTGGGGAAATAGACTGTGTAGATCGATGCCGATAAACAGCCTGTGAGTGGAACTGGAGAGGTAATGACATATAAAAAACACATCAAGTTTGAAAAAGGGACCCGTAAAATATATATAGAGAAAGACTGGAAGATATTCCTGGAGTGCACTGGTGAAAAGGAGATGGAGAGGCTGGTGTATTTATCATGGCTGGAGACTGGATTGACTGGAGGTTGCTCTAACAGTTCTAACTGGTTCTGGAAGTAAATTTTCTCATAGACCTTTGGAAAAAAAATTAAATAGTAAGAGTTTAAAGGTACAATAGAGGCTAACTAGTTATGTGGCGACTACTGTTCATAAAAGGACGTTTGAAAGGCAAAATTCTGTGAAATGTTTGAATAACTTACGGTATACACATAGCTGATTAACCGTGAGCAAGGTTTCAAAATTTCAATATACATTTTTTTGGAAAGTCTATAGGAAGAATTTATGGAAATTTACTTCCGGAGCCAGAGGGGGGCAGACACTGTTAAGCTCCATGTAGTATGTCGTTTAATTTGTTTCAATTTAATTATTTATAACAAAAGACGAAATTAAAATCTGTGAACTGGACCAAATGTTGTAGGAGTGAAGAAGTTTTGCTGCTCATCTTCTTCAGTTCTGGTCAAATTGCTGGTGGATACTGTATTATATCTATTTGTAGCCACTACAAAAAAAAAAACAAAAAAAACCCACACAAATAAAGAGGGTTAAAAAATGCTGTAAAAATACCATTCAAATATCCACATTCAGCTATTGTATTGTAAAATTCCATTTACTGTACAAATTAATAATTAAAATTGTGTTTGAATTATTACCAAAAACACCAACTCTAACTGCTCTAATTATTCTTTTCATTAGATTACAATATTACCTGACCATATTCAAAAACTCCTAAAATAAATTTCTATGAACTGAAGCCAAAAGGTTATTATCCGTAAAATTGCCCTATTGTTGTTCTTACATTATTCAGGATACTCTCGGGGAGGGGCGTGTCAGGTGGTCTCCTCTGTACACTGGAGGTGATAGAAATGTCATAGGAGCTGACAGGAACCAATACACGCTGAATATAAAGCAGATATATAGGCCCCAAAAATCAATAATGTGTCAATATAGCCCTGCGTATGTGCTACAAAGAGTGACAGGGGAAGACAGGAGCAGAGCCAGAGGAGCGGAGCTGACGATGAGGAGTGACGAAGATGGATAGGATGTGAATGTTTAGGTGATAAGGGGGCAGATGGAGATGGTTTGGACAGGTGCAGGAGGGAGAATGAATATATCAGGCTTTTTATGGGTAATTTTATCAAGTATTTCACGAAAGTAACATAACCAAGAACAGGTGGTAGGATATGGCAACGCACCCTGACCCTACAGACGTGATGCTAGAATGTAATTCATAATGAACAAATAGTTGTTAAGAGTGATCCAGGCCTTCAGGCAAATGAGATCTCAACGCCCCACTGCCGAGAAAGTTACATAGTGCACCTTTAGTCAGTTGCTAAGCCTGAATCATTCTTAATAAACTGTTTGTTCAGGATTAAGAGTTTGATGAAGTTACTGTAGAATTTGTTGCAGCCAGTCAAAAAATGCCATCTGACAATAAACTACTTTTCTACGGTATATTTGTTGGCTGACATTTTAGTAACTGAATAACCCAAAATGCACCACTTCTTTTACCTGGAATCCAGAATACATACTTTTTCAGTACTTAACGAGGATAACGAGGATTTCTGCAGAATCAATGAGCGAAGCACTAACCTCTGTTAATCTGAGGTGAGATAAATTAAATTTTATTTGTAACAAGCAACCAAAGTGCTCCTTCATTTCACATGCACCACTAAAAAAACAGATCTGCTTGGACAGTCACAATCACTGACATCAACCTGTATACAAAATACAGACTAGTTTTGGATGCTTCTTCTTGATTTGCTTCTTAGTTTATACCTGAACAATGAGAAGTAAGTAAATTAATGAGAGCACCAACTATTGCATAGCCAATCTGAATGCTGGCATTTTGTTGGCACATTGTTTGCAATGTGCAGACTAAATCCTTCTCATTTCTAATCCTTTGTTGTCTACATTTCACAATAACCGCATGGCTAAATATGAACTCACAAGTTTGGATATTGTAGTCACTGTCTTGCCTGTATGATGAAATATTTTTCTGCATTCATTCACTGACAAAGAAACTCAAACTCACGCAGGTTCAGACTGTACACTGTGTTTCCCTTACACAATAGTCTTTTGTGATAGATTAATTGCATTATACACATTTTACATCTATATGCCCACAGGGAAATGGTGGTGGAACAAAACAGATTTGAAAATGGCACCCTTGCAGCATTTGTAATATTCTGAAGTGCACTGAAGAGGGATTTTGAAATGATGGTTTGAAGGAAAGCTTCGAAAATAAGAACAGTTTGTCATGGTAGTTTTCATTATGACACCAACACACACACTCTAATGACATTATGTGGCTAGGAGCAACTGAAAGGGCATCTGACAAATAAAAAAAATCTTGTAACAAGTAATTTAAACTACATAACATTAGTCACATGTAGTGCTTCCTCCGGCACTTCATACATACATTCATGTAAACTAATGCTCATCGTGCCCAAGGACACAACAACAGCGTTCACTGGTGAGAGCACGAATCGAACCACTACAAATATTTTAACAATGAGCTTGCACTATAAAACACTTAAAAGTGCACTGCGTAACTTTTCTGGTCTGGTGGGAGTCTGTCAACTGCTTGTCTCGAATGTTCCACAGCTTTAAAACCACCTTTAAAAGTGAGATTTCAGTTGGTGTCTCTGTAGGATTGTCAAACCTTCTTCTAAAGGCAAGTTTATTTGTATAGTACCATTCGTACACAAAGTAATTCAAAGTGCTTTAGAGAATAAGAAAGACATTAAAACCAGAATACAAACAAATCAAAACAAAAATAATCATCATTAAAAGAGAAGAGTGCAGCTGAACAGACCCGTTTGGAGCCTGGATTTAAACATTGTCAGAGTAGAGGCCTGTCTCACATCTTCAGGAAGACTGTTCCAGGTTTTAGCTGCATAAAACTGAAACACTGATTCTCCATGTTTAATCCTGACTCTGGGCACCAGCAGGAGGCCAGTCCCTGAGGTCCTCAGAGTGTGAGATGGTTCATATGGCACTAACATGTCAGCGGCAAAACTGTTTTTGTGCCCTTGGGCAAGGCCCTTCACGCACCTTCAAATGTGCTGCATGAGTGTTGGAGGTGGTCAGAGGGGCTGATGGTGCAGATTGGCAGTCTTGCTGTGTGTGAAGAAACTGAATAATGCATGAAATTGTAAAAATACATCTGGAAAAGCACTATGTCTTAGAGAAATTCCATTGCTCTGCTATATTAAGGGCACATTGCAAGCTCAGTCCTTGTCATCTTGGTCTACATCATCAGAGATATATAATACTCCCTACAACAGAAGCACTCGCCTCATGACTGCGTTAGTTTCTTATAGAATGCATTAGATACATACTACTAATACATCACATACTTCTATTTCAACATCATGTCATTTCATGTTGTTAGGGGGCTGGGCCAGCTGTGACACATACTCATCATTGCTCTCTAATTATGAATATCCCAGTCAGTCTAAGTGCCATCTTCAGACTGGAGAAATTAATGAATTTTCCTACATTGTTATTACTGGTTTGTCACATTTGAATAATTTGCTCAAAAGACAGAGGTCCATTGCAGTGAAGGTGCTGAGGGTTTAGGTTTTGAGGAGAGTGGTCTCTTGCTGAGCTGAAGGAGAGAGAGGAAGGGTGTGAACGCAATGTGAATTATAAAAAATGTGAGTCAGCGGTGCCATTTTACGCTGATATGATGAAAAACAAAAATGTAGGTTTGGCAAAAAGACATCAACAGTTTTGGAGAAGTAAAAATAAAAGTGATGTGTCTTCACTCCAGATAATATTTGTTTACGCGTCGGTGTGACAGGCCAGCAGGAAGTCAATTAAAATTTAAAAATGTGTAAATGTCCCGTCAGGAAGGAAATTGGCAGAAAATAGAACACGAAAATGTATTAAGAAAAAGTCAGCAATTGTTTTTATTCAAACTGTGAAGACTGTTTTCCTCAAGGTGAAAAATCAAGTTGTAGTTTCAAAAAGTTTCAATGTAATTGTTCAGCTTTTTTGAATAAAGAAATTTACTTTTTATTATTAGTATTTTTTTTTTTTTTTCATTCTCACAAACATTAATAAACCATTTTTATCTCAAAAAGTATAACAAGTCCAAACTTCAAATAATTTGGATATGTTTTGAAAAAAATAAATCTGAAACTTTTAGTCATTTACAATTTTGAGGACTGGAAATACAGCATTTGTGAAAAATGTCAGAAAAATGGAACGTTTATTTTTATTAATTTATTTTTTCCGTATTGGGCTTTAAATACTAAATATGGACTAATTTATAAAATGCTGATGGAGTTTGAAGAGCAAGAATCGTGTAAGTGTATAACATATTGTGCTTGTGTCTGCTGTATAGTCATAATCTATGGCACCTGTTATCATTTGGATTGGATTGCATTTTAAAAAGCTATATTGATCTAAAACAACCTAATAAAAGAAACAAGTCCGCTTACTTGCACATTAGAAAACTGTGGTGTCCGATGGTAACTGATGTCGCCACAAACGTCATCACAACAAAGAGCTGTGTTGGCACCTCCGATGGATAGTTGCAGATCACACTGGCCAGTAGCAGATTATTATTTTTTTTAATTTCATTTGTATCAAAATTACTATGCAACACTGCTAATGTTGTGTATCAGTGTATCACAGATTGACAAAATAACACTGGAGAACAAAGTAAGCACAGAGCAGTGGGTGTGTACCAGTAGCGGTAAAAATGGGGGTTGATCAGAGCGATGACGTCTTCGTTGATGGTAAAGATCACTCAAACATGTATGAATCACTCCAAAAAAAAGAAAGAAAAAACATTGCCTTATTTTTGCATTGTATTCTATAATTAACATGGAAATCCCAGATCTAATTTCCAAATTTCCGAGCAGATTATTCACATAAACTTTCCTGGTCAGAGCACTGTTTTTCCTATTTTGTCTCTATATTCATGAGCACATGTATACAAGATAGAGCCTTGTCAGAGCATTAAAGCACGCCCAGCCCTCTCCCCCGGGAACCACCTGCCCCATATCCTCCTCAACCTGGTCAACATCGGCGACCACAAGATGAGAGTCACCATGGCGATGACACTGAAGAGGTAACCACGGGAACAAGGAGGCAGAGGAGAGGGGAGGAGTCCAGCTGTAGACCTCTGTGATCTGCAGAGTCGGACTAGACCTTGCCCAGTCCCACAGTCCCAGGAAACACACTTGAATAATTCAGTGTTTGTGTTTAAATTGGAGGAAAGGGAGGCTAAGACACAACAGGGCAGGTCTGGTAGAGAAACAGGTGATATAAATTCAGCTAGTATCTCTCTCTGTAGAGTTCAACACTTTCTTATGAACCTCAGTGGAGACACTAGAAACTTTATTTTGTTGGTAAAATATAGAAAGTTGCTACTGAACTTACAATGAACATAGACACTGTGCACAACAGCACCTGGCAACCTCAGCGTCACTACTTCCTGTTCAATTGTATGGGCTACCTCTGGCGATTTTTGCAGAGTCACGTTAAAATGAGCAAATATTTAAAGATAAAACGGTAGACATGGAGTTTATAATTTTACTTCCTGGTTGGACACGGGCAGCAGATATGACGTACTGTTACCTAGAGTGAATCATAATGTAAAAAAGGGTCAAACTCATCGATACAAAAACTGACACTTAACTGATGTAAAACTATGATAAATCACAAATCATCAAATTCAGTTTTTTTTTTTTTTTGAGGAAGCCATAAAGGTTAGTGGTTGAATTCCAGCTATCAACATCACCGGCATACTGTGGAACATTCCTGGGAGAACAATATTGGAGATGAGCAGTGTGACAGAACCTGCACCAGACCCATTACAGTCCATAGATCAGACATTTTTCTATCTCCAGACAGAAAAATGGAAGTGAAAGTTTTTGTGCAGTTTGGTAAATACAGAATGTAAATTGCATTCATAGGGCTTCCATCAAAAACCACTTTAACAAACCTTACACAGATTACACTTTAATTCGCTGCACAAACTGTTATTTACCACACTTTACAATTTGCATAATTCATTCCACTCGCTCCATTAACTTTCCAGTGACTAAATAGTGCAATCTCAAATGAGCCCTGCTCCAACTGAACAGATCGGGGCTTTTTTTTTAATAGAATTTCCTTCTTTTCTTCCTATTTCTGCTCAACAAAATCTCCAGTAGCCGTAATCAACACCAAACCGTTTTACTGATAAGTTTTTGCACAAGTTGGGTACACGTCAATGCTTTTCGGCTCCTGGGGGCAACTACAGGATGGAGTGGGAAATGAAACTGGTGTTTTTATGTAGTCCATTAACTTACAAATGTCAACAGTTTGGCTAGAGGGGTGAGAGAAATGATGGGAAGTATGAGGGTGGATGGTACTGTTTCAGTGTTGTGTTTAGTCACATTCAGAAATGTATAATTGTATATTTTGAGTTTTAGTTTAATAAGTCCTAGATCTGGTCCACTGATTTTAAAAGATGGTCAAATGCAGAGAACTATTTTTTCTGCATAGGAAAAGATCGCAGATACAAGTGGTTAAAATTAGTTTCCTCCACAGGATGGCTGGGGGCAAACTTAGAGATAGTGTGAGGAGTTCAATCGCACAGAAGAAGCTCGGAGTTGAGCTGCTGCTCCTCCACATGGAGAAGAACCAGCTGAGGTGTGCATCTGTTCAGGATGCCTACTGGACGCCTCTCTGTGGAAGTGTTCCAGGCATGTCCCACCAGGAAATGACCCTGTGGAAAACCCAGGACACACTGCAGGGACTATGTCTCTCAGCTGGCCTGAAAACACCTTGGGGTCCCACCAGAGGAGCTTGAGGAAGTGCCTGGGGTGAGGGGTGAAGTCTGGAAGTCCCTGCTTAGACTGCTTCCATCAAAGAAAATGGATGGATGAATAGGACAATAAAACCTCTATACCTTAAGCTATATTGTTATAATAATATTGGGCGATCACAAGAAATAATGTCATCAAATAATGCCACATTTATGCAATTACAGAGCTGTGCTAATATCAACACTCAAACAGAAGAGGTATTTTGTGATTATAATAAAAACCCTGAATGGCATAATATAAATATTTGTTAACATTTTCCAAATATATATATATATATATGTGTATATATATATGTGTATATATATGTGTGTGTGTGTGTGTGTGTGTGTGTATATATAACTGGCATTTCTTACCACAGAAAAGCTTTATGCTGACAGTATGAAATGATTTGTTTGTGTTTCTTGCTCCGCTCCTTCAGATGTGATTTCAAGACTTTAGACTTCAAGATTTTTTTCACATTTTTGCAGAGACAGTGCAGAACAGTTACTTTTCATCTATACTCCAATGACAGATATTAATGTCGGCCTAAAGCAAAAGGGAAAAATGTATTTAAATAAATTAGTTATTTAAATAAAAAGTACCATAGTCTACTCTGTACTACACTGAACTTGTTCCAGCCCGAGCTCAAATGACAGGCAAATGTACGACTTAGATGAGTGACACTACTGACACTTTTCTGCCATAGTTCCACCTAATCTTACATAGACGCTACACTCTATTCACACTATTATTTCCACTCTTCCACAGCCCCTTGTACCTGCTGCTCTTCAGTCACTTGTTGCCTGCTGGTGCTTAAGGCTTTCATCATTCACAGACAAGGGCACATCATATTAGCATCATCATTAAGCACCGCTCACACACTCACACACACGCACATGAACCCACACTGCAGAGGAGACATGTGCTGCACTGTCAGATACATAGCACTCAGATGAGAGCTGTGGTCGATCAAAAGGTCAGCGGAAATGACCAATGGTGTGTCCAGATTTTTACTGAGGGAGGCCATTTCATGCAGCAATTTTCAAAAAAAGGTCAAATTTCAGTATGTTTCAAAGACTAATATGTCAATATGTTTTTTTTTCAGTGAATAAATCTGATCTGCCAAAGTAAAAAGCTGAATTGAAGATTGAAAATTTTCATTTCTAGATTTTGAAGAATCATTTTGTGCTTTATATATTTTATTTTCACAAGTTTAACTGCTAAGAAGGCAGATGGGTCAATAGATATGCCTCTAAAGCAGATTGTAATGCTGCTGTAAAAACATTGGCTCTCCGTTTATGGCCAATCTTTTAATGCTGTTGGTCGTCAAAATAGGACCTCAGTATAGTCCAATATAAAACTAATAGTAACCTATGTATCTGTTTATTCATTTAGTTATTTTTCTTTTTTTTTTTTTTTTTTGAAAGGTATGGAAGATTTTAGGGTCAATTTCCAGAGGTGGGTTTACTCAGTGATATTTACTCACATGTATTTGCTTGTGTAACTTTTACTAAAATTGTACATCTCTGAGTAGCTTTAACTATACTTTTACTTGAGTAATATATTTCATAGTGTAACTGTACATTAGCATTTCTTGCACTGCTCCTTCAGGTATGATTTATTTCCTGCATTTTTGTGTTCCATCCTTTGAAAATACCCGATTATGTGCATCATTTAATGTTTTGTCCTTAAAATGACATTCACTTAACACATTGTAACTTTAATGTATACTTCTACTTGAGTAATATTATTTTGAAGTAACAGTGGGTACTGTTACTTACTTAAGTAACTTTTTTGGCATAGATCCAAAAAGTCTCAACCAAGCGTGAATCATTATTCTTATGTGTTTTTCTGTTATAGCAGTGGGACTCTCCCCCAACGAAGACAATTATATAAACACTGTCAAACATTACTGTGTCATTTTTTTTTTCCATTGGCATTTTAGACAGCACAGACAAATGTTGATTTTAGACTCTGGAGATGTGTGGGGTGTAACCATAATCTTTTTCTAGATATGAATAAATACGTGAAATTAGAAATAATAAAATGAACAACAATGGAACAAAAAATAGAACGCTGAATTTGAGCATTTTGAGACCAACATATTGCTGAAGTACAGAGCGAGTTTAATGTTGGAGGCTGAACATTCAGGTGCTTACTGGTGCTACTTTTTATTGCTTCTAAAACTTGGGTGTTTATTGTGCTTATTGTGCTTATTTTTCACATGTTTCTCAAAATTTAGCTAACTTTGTTAGAATTATTAACGAAATGTTTTTGCTGGAAAATGTATACTTTGTGCTCTGCACCAACAGTTATGTGGATTCAGACAGATCTGCTGATCTCCAACGTCTAAACTGTTCAAGATGGATTCTTGTGAGTTTGAAAACGCAACACCTCGCAACAATCTATATTGCAGTGTTAGGCTACTTCTTAACTTACTTCATTTTCTGCCATAGCATGAGGAGCTTCACACTTCACCTGCTGATACAGAGCATTAGGGGCTATAAATGTGCAGCATTACTGAAATATTTCGCACATAAGTACAGTATAGTTAAAACTTTTTAAAAAATCTTTTCATATAGGCTCTCTATATGTTTGGCTTTGAAAAGTTGTGGGATTAGTCTTTCTGAAAACTCTTCAGAATGATACCTCTAGTATGAGTACCATATACTTGAAAGTGAAAGTAGCTGAAGCATGTCTCTTGGTCATGCGGTGGAGAGCCTGAAATAGCAGAATAATGGCTCTGTTTCACGGTGCCTTCCATCTCCTCACCTCAGCGTGGTTTGGAGTGTTAGCCAAACTGCATTAGCCCAGCTCTGGAGCTCTGTGCACGGCTCTGGTTACACATGAAACACTGCTCTGATGTCTACGGCAGCAGGAGGAAGAGGAGAGCTAAAAAAGGTAGTCATTTGTCTGCACACATGGGGATAGAGGCGTGATACGTTATTTGCAAAACCGAGCCTGCCAACTTCACCGCAAAAAAAAAAAAAAAAAAAAAAAAAGCACCCAATTAGATTTGTAATTCCAGTCAGCAATCAGGTCAAAGCCAGAGGAGGAGTGCAGCATTACTACAGTTTGTGTTTCACCTTTGTTTCAGTAAAATTAAATGGAAAATATGCAATTTGAGAAAAAAAAATACTTAAAGGAGACACATTATGCAAAATCGACTTTTATGAGCTTTTAATGCTGTAGTGGTTTCCCCTCATTATTAGCTTATGTAGTTGTAATTTGATTCATGCATGTTTGAGTAATCCTGTGTTGTCCTGCATTTGAGGTTTGAGTGCTCAGAAAATTGCTGTTTTCACCTACCCACTATCTCTGCCCACAGCCTTATACTTACTAACTGGTCTATGATATCATCATACATAAACCCTTATTTGATTTGTACATGTTTTTGTCAAATGCTGGGACGAAAACTGTCATGTTTATTAAATATTGTTCAAAATTTACTTGCAATGAATTATGTACATGTAGCTTAGTTGTTTTTACAGTCTTAAAAACAGAGCTAGTTCATTTTAAACAGTTTGGCAGTGGTCCAAAGGTATTCCTCACTTACCTTATGCATTCCCAGCATCTTAATAATTCACTGCAATGAGTTTATAAGCACTTTTCAGGACATTCTAACAACAAGCAGCATGCTAAGTGCAGACTTTTTCATTCTTGGAAAGTAAAACGCTTTATAATTAGATGCCTATGACTTATTTTGACCCAAAGAGCTGCTTCTATAATGTATTTGTATTGGGGAAAAACACATTTTGCTCAAATACATGACAAAACTAGGTACAGGCCTTTTAACACATTGCAAAAATGACCACATTTGCATTTACGGGAAGCTTTGGGGGCTCGGTCTTTTCCTTCTGTATTATTCAGGTGCAGTTCTTATGGAGTTTGTAATGGGCTGGTGCACTGCTGCTGCTCCAAACCATCTTCTCCTCGTTGGGTTATTATGGGTCTTGTCTCCAGGCTTCTGCACCTGGACTGGAAAAGTGCCACCCCTCCTCACCCTCCCCACCTGTGATTCATGTTTACATACCTCACCCTCCTCCCTCCTCTTCCTCCCCTCTGCACACAGCACATAAGCACCTGGGAAATAAGCTCTTGTGTGGTGAGCTTTGTTTTTACAGCAGCTGGTCCTGTGGTGGCGGGCCATCTCAAGAGCCAAAAAGTGTGGGGGAAATATGGGAGAATTTTAAATAGGCACAAGAGATGTGGACTAATTGTATTCACAAATAAATAAATAAATTCATTAAAATCTAAGAATACACACTTGAGACAACAGTTGGAAGCGTTTGTACACTGATCCCAAGGTTGCCATTTCAAATCAATCTTGGCATTGACCCAGAGGTTGGTGGTGCAGGTCCAACTCCCACAGATGAATTCTGTCATTGTGTCCCTGGGCAAGACACTTAACCCACCTCGCCTTTTGAGCTTTGAGCACCTTGAAGGTGGAAAAGTGCTTTATAAAATTTTGACCATTTACAATACTTGAAACAGACTATTTTTTCATAAGGAGAAACTGACAAATTTGGAATAAAATTATGAAATTATTTGAGCATGACACAACAATTCTGCCAAATGTAATATCATCTGTGAACTACTTAACGATAAGCATATTTTAATTACTGTATATTTTAATTACATATCACAGTTGGCAAAACAGGGATAACAAGTTCTTTCTCTGGAAGTAAATGGTTCTCAAACCTTAGACCAAGTAGCACCAAAGAAAGTTTTCAACCTTATGAGTACCACCAGATCTAAACCAAGCACTTACTCAAAGAAGGAAAATGTGACTAACACTAGAAGTGAATAGGAGTCTGGATACCCACAAAACAACCTCACTTGCATATACCACAGTTTGAGAAACACTGCTATAGGTAAACAATTTAAACATAAGCAGCAGCAATCTTTAACCTGAAAAACTGCTTCACTCTTCTGTACGCTAGCAGCTGGAATCCTTGCACCCCCTGCTGATATTCTATTTATCTATTTATATAAAACCTGTCTGATGCACTTTTTGATCTTTTAGAAGAAAATGGTGTAAAAGAAAGTCACATTCTACACAGTGTCCCCATGTCTCCTCTTTCTCTGCTGTTCTCTCTGTAAAACGCAAAAGTCCAAAAACATGTAGGAAAAAGATGAAATTGTGTACAGCGCTTGTGCTGTTGTGTGACTGTAATGTCAAATGTGTGTGTCAGTCCTGTGCAGAGGTGACAAAGACTTTGCTGAGGCCATACTGCTTTTATCCAGAGCACAGCACCAGCCCTGAGTGTGTGTGTGTGTGTGTGTGTGTGTGTGTGTGTGTGTGTGTGTGTGTGTGTGTGTGTGTGTGTGTGTGTGTGTGTGTGTGTGTGTGTGTGTGTGTGTGTGTGTGTGTGTGTGTGTGTGTGTGTGTGTGTGTGTGTGTGTGTGTGTGCGCATGGTGAGGAGGCATACTGGCCCCAGGCTCCAAACATACAGATTGTATATGAATGCATCATCATATACTATATGAAGTTAGATCTGAGTTTTCAGCTATCAAAACAACAACTTAAGTGACAGTGGCTATCAGCATTTTGGTACTTCTCAAATCCATGCTTTTAAACTTTATAGACCCATAAGGGAAAAATATTTTGTGTACCATTTTTTTCCCCCACTAGGAAAAAAAAAAAAAGGGAATGATAAACAATACTCTGTCAGGGATCCAGAATACACACATCTATTTTACGGAGATGTGAGTCTGGTCACTGATGAATCATATCAGATGGGTGTGATTGACAGGTGGATTAGCCAATTAGGGACATGCATAGTTTCAAGAAATATGACTGCTTACAGGGGAAAAAAGAAAAAAACAAAACAAAAACAAAACAAAACACAGCGGACTGAAAAATGGTGGATTTCTGTAGAATCAATGAGTGAAGCACTGTTAATCTGAGGTGAGAGAATTGTAATTTTGTCCAAAATGGTGGCTGACCAATGAGCAGCTTCATTTCACATGCGTCACTGAAGAGAGATATGATTCTGGAGTTGCCAGATAATGGATAATGAGCTTAATGTGGTACGTCATCAGAGTGTGTGCCATATGGCACAAAATCACAGATTGTCGTTTTGCTCTATTTTTGATTCATGACCATCTGATTTTCTACTGTTTCATTTTCCACACATATTTGACATTTACAGTGGAAGTACAGTTGGTGCTAAATACGTCAGTTATTGATGCAAATAGACTGAAAAAAATTCAAGATATTTTGCCAACAATTTGCCAACCTTGTCTCACTTGATTCTTTCAACAAGTAAACCTCAGTGTTCAAGATACGCATATATTATTAAAAAACAAAAATGATATATTTGCTAGAACCTGAATATACCCTGTGTGTGTGACCCAACAGGGAGTAGAATGATCCACACAAAGGCATAGTTGTTTTCAAAAGAAAATATTAGAAAAACCAGGTCAGTGTCTTGAAACACATCTCTGGTTGACGTGAGAGTAATATAATCAGATGGTTCAGATGGTGTAGCCTTTTTCCTTGGCACTGCGTGACTAACCACAGCCTCATGTAAAAACCAGATCCAGCTCTAAAAATACACTCTGGCACATTTGGACTTGTGCATTGTTCACAATCTACCACAGCATTGATATTCACCTCCTGTTGAATCACCTCAGATCCTTCTCTGCATTCAGCTGCAATCAACGCCTAAACGTAAAAGGCTCTGAGTTTCATGCAACACATTCAAATTAGTTTAGCCTCAGTACAAATCTATTGTAAAAATGCTTTTGGGGTCAAAGTGAGGCTGCTGTGTGCAGTCTGTATTCAATTATAAAGTGTTTTTATACTATGTAAACCAAAAAGTAGTGCACTGTTAGCATGCTAGTTGTTGTTAGGACTGGAGTGACCAAACTTCTCTTTGGCTCCTGAAAGTTGTGAAAAACAATTATAAACTCATGGTGAATTATTAGAATTCCAGGAATGCAAAACATTTCAAATTAATTAGTTCTCGATTTTATATTTAAAAAAAATTATCTGGTAGAGCACTTTAGACTCTGTCCTGTATAAAGTTAAAAGTACATCTTTGGTTTAGTAGCTGCAAAATGGCAAAACAAATTGTGAAGCTATAATCTATAGAGGGAAACCCCACTGGAGTTTGAATCCTGCCTGTGACCTCATTTATTAAATTAATTTTGTTACCAGAATATGGGATTGCCTATCATTACAATTCATCATTAATTGGGAAAATTGCAAAACACAGACAAGAAATACGAAGAAGAAGTGATTACAGCGGCCAAAATGACAAACGTATTTTTAGACTGATAATTTTACACACATGGAAACTGAAACTGAGAAAGAAGTGAAATGCAAATGCAACTAAATATAATAGCCTACAGTGGGATGCATGGAGGCTAATTACTATTTTGTGTTTAAACTGCTGGATGGCTGATATAATAACAGGGAATTAAAATGTATTGGAAAACAAGATACAGAACCATTTCACCTTAAGTAGATGATGGATGTCCTTTGAATACAGGCCCATGGAAATACAAGAGGATTCCCACCTGTGCATGGAAACCCCACCGAAGTTTGAATCCTGCTCGTGATGCCATTTGCAATGGAAACTAATCCAGTCCTACAGCTGTAAAGAGAGACAGGAGACACTGGATGTCTGAGGAAGGAAATTTTACTTTCGATCACTATAGAGGACCCAGAGACACAAACGATTGTATTACCATTCTAGTCTGCTTCCACTGGAGGGCTTTAACTTTAGATCTTAACAAGGGTCAAGCTGACAGTCTTCTTTGTGTGTTCAGGGAATTGAAAATTTCCCAACACCAAGTTATTTAAAAGAGTTGCTTTGGAAGGGCATCTGGCTGGCTTAAAATGTTGTCAAATCCAATTCATGGTAAGTTTGTATTTTCTGCTGTAAACTTGTGCTGTTAACTTCTTTGCATTTGACCCATTCCTCTGGGCCAGTAAATAAACCTGTCAGAATCATTGTGCGACATGTGCAATGACACCTCCATATTTTGGTCAAGACCTGTTTTAGGTTGACTGAATTTATTTAAACACCCATCCAAGTATAAAAATCCACTCATTCAGACCTTCTGAGAATGAAACCTGCGACTTTCTTGTTGAGGACTAGCCACTATGCCAGCAAATACTACAACCATTAGTGCTGTGAAGATGCTCTTGATTCACTCTAGTGCCTGATAAACAGCTCACAGAGTTAGCACCCTTAGCAACAAGAGAAAAAAATCCAATGTTCCCTGGCAACCCGCACCCCTCCTGGATTTCCATAGAGCAGCAGGGACAGCACGAGCAGTAACAAGTATCTGTCAGACGCCAGCCTCTCCTCTGGGATTCTCCATGGCAAATATACAGCTTCAGCACCATTCCCATTGTTCCTCTGAATATGAGGTCACAGCGCATTGGATGTGAAACCAATTGGAAATATTAGCTTTGGAAAGAGACTATAAGAGTGTAAAAAACTGTTAAATATAATATTTTTCTATTACATGTGTGTGTGTGTATATGTATGTATATATATATATATATATATATATATATATATGTATATATATATATATATACACATACACACACACGTGTAAACTTAATAGAAGAAGAAGTTGGTGTATGAAATAGAGGTGTGCTGAGCAGTAATTTTATTCAAAAACAAACAGCATGCTTGATACTTGTGGTGAGTCGCAGGTAAACACCTGCACCTCAGGTGTTTACCTGCCTGTTACTGATGGGCTGGAGGCACCAAGGTGAGCTGGGCAAAAGCTCAGACCAAAATGCCTGGTCCTGCCTGTTATATTTTTGGGACAATATGGTGAGCTGGGCAAAAGACAAAGCCAGTAATTGGTCTAATAATATCATTGGGACAATAATGGATAAAGAAGACAAAGCCAGTAATTGTCTACCTCATTGACTATAAGATATAAAACGACTGAACAAGCATGTCACTGTCTACATAACAGGCACGTTACAGCTTTGAAATCCATAATCCTTAGGCCTTGTATTGTTATATCCCTTCCGCTCCTTTGACTTTACTTCACAAGGCTAATTCTTCCCCATTCCACTTGGATTAGCCTTTGGTCTCTGCGCACAGACCTTCATAAACTATAACCAGCTTCCTTTGACTTTCTATTATAGAGCTATTTGAACCTTATAGAAGAGAGAATTACCCATTGGCCACAGTTAAAGAACATACAGCTGTATTTTATCGATGCCTCAGGACACGCTGCATCTTATCTACTTTACACACGTGTTATAGGATAATGCACAAAGCTTGGAGTATTCAACGTAGGATCAATGGACTGACCTCCAGCAAGTCCCACCATGAAAGAAGAAAGATCAGAGACTTGAGTTATGTTGAATTACAAGATTTCTATTGAGAATGTACCAGGATCAAAGTCTTACATGTTCTCATATGTTACTGTTTAATTTGAAAAATCAAAACGCCCATAAATGAATAAACGATAAAGATAAATGTTAGTGTTTGCAGCAGGTTTGCTTGAGAGCCATTACATGTTATTGCTAAGTGTCTGCCTTGTGGAAACTACCAGTGCAAGCAGAAAGGGGTAAGTAACAACAAAATATGGAACTTATAATTTCTTATTTGGCGTTAGCATGGCCTCCCTACATCCACTTCTACATACAGTTTATGGTTCACATTCAAAATTTCATGTCAAATGCTACAAACTTTTTTGATCCTACAAAGTCCTTTCAACTAACAAAGTATCATGCTAGTAGGGAAGAGAGCTATAACAAATTTGTCGCCATGTCTGTTTTTTTGGGGTTTTTTTTTGTTCCGCAGGATCTGGGACCCCCCATCTTTAATATACAAAGGGTTGGTGACGTGCGGTGAGGTTCATGGCTGGTGAGGCACTGATGTCAATAAGATTTACAAACATATAAACCAGTTGTCGGCAAGTAAATCTGGCCCGGAAGATATGTAATCTTCCTCCATTTAAAAAGTAGGGCCAGACAAGAAGAAAGAAGAATGGATTGCTAAACTTGACTTGCTAACTCTAAATTGTAGCTTGCTGTCACTATTCTGCTGCCCCAGGTTGCAAGAGTCCGTGGGCTCACGAGAGTCCCCTTCCATGAGGCCAGGTAACTACGTGCCTAACCCGGCGCCTTTTCACAGCTGCTTAAAGCAGCAGCTGTCACTGCTGAGCTACAGCACAGTCAGTCTAGGGTGAGGCACGAGCGGCTGGTGCCTCTCCGCGCGTCTCTTCTCAGGATTTGAATAGTAAAAATAAAATACTCAGTGATTTTGAATTTAAAAAAAAGAGAATAACTTCAGGTGAGGCCGTGCCTCACCTGCCTGCACATCACTGCATAAAATAGAAAAAAAAAAAAGTTATCAGCTTGTGAGCTTAAATGAGATTCTTTTCCAGAGTGTGTTTAGTTTTTGTAGCAGTTTCTAAAGTGACACAGACCCATTGTCATTACAGATAATTGCAGGGTGCTGTATAATTGGTCCTGATTATTTCCTGGCACCTCTGTACAGGAGGATGGAATAGTGCTCTCATGGGGGACTACAGAGCACTGCACTTTTTGACTTCATTGTGTGCTACTGATAATAACAGGGCTAAGGTTTGGTCTGGTCCAGAGGTCTTCAAAGTTTAAGTATAAGTTTTATATTCGAGCGCACATTCACTGAGGTTATGGTAAATAGTACGGGTACATGTTAATGTGTTTAAAGGTTCTATAATATGCAAAATTTGCTTTAGTGAGCTTTAAGCCATGTTAGAATGCTGCTACCTCCTCAAAAACATACCTGGAGTTGGGATTGGTTTCATTCATATGTGTTTGAGCAACACTTACCTTTTACCTTGATATATAACAACATTATATCATAGATCAGAAAATAGTGCAAAATGGGCTCTTTTCTGGTGAAGGCTGCTTGTCTCAAAGGAAATGTTATAGATTTGCTTGGCATTTAATTCAATTCAATTCAATTCAATTTATTTTTGTAGAGCCCAAAATCACGACAGCAGGGCTGAACATGAGAGTTGATTAACCAACAGAATAGTTGATTAACCAACAGAATATTTAACACAGTGAAGTAACAGATCAGGGGTCTCAACTAACTAACTACAACTTTCTGATAAAAAAAAAAAAAAAAAGTACATCTAAATGTGTGCTGACTTCAGTGACCTCTGCAATTTCAAGTACTGTGCCCTGATTATAGTACAAGTGTTTTGGATTACAGTTTAACAGCTCTATTTGAAATGTGGTTGTGGGCAGAGTTTAGGTGTTTAGTCCCACTTTAAAGTACTGATGTCAGCCATTAGAGGGGTTCTTTCCCATGTTTGATACAAGCAGTGCAATGGTGAGACAAGTCGTTGTATTTTGAGCTTTTCCTCGAAATGCAACTGAAATCACAATGTGTCAAGTGTGCGGTCCAGTTTGAAACCAAAACTGATAAGCACCAATTTAAGCTCCCAAAGAGACTCAATGCAGTACAATCATCAATACGATCAAACCGCTTCCTTCCAATTTGAAACAATTTTGACTCCTGACAGCGACAGTGATAACCTTAGCCTACTACCAGAAGACAGTAGCAATGTGGTGTTCGGCAGTAGATCCTTCAGTGAAGAATCTTTTAGTCCTGGACACCACAGATAAGGCTCTGCAGGACTGATTTATTTGTTCAGTAAATCCCTCAGACTTGTGGGACAAAATAGAGGTGCTTTGACTGCTGTTAACTGTTAACTGTTAAGGTGCTGTTAACCTTGGGAAACAATTATTTTACATTATCACAAACCCCTATCTATTATTAACATGGTAATTAAAATTATTAAGCCTTATCTTTAAAATAAACTAATTTAAGTGTCTTGCCCAAGAGTACAACAGCTATGCACTGGGAAATTGGTCAGTAAAGTTAGAAAGTAGAGATTACAGATTTTGCCCTTCAGAAAGTTTTTTTTCTTAAATTCTTTAAACGTAAAAATCATTGTTCAGGCTCCACATTCTTCACAGTGTTTGAGATAAATATTTGTAGTCTTTTGGCTGCAACCAGCTCTTACAATAATCTAAATCACTTAGACAGAAGAGGTGGCCCAGGGCTAAGCTACTGATTTGAATTATCTCACTGCCAAAGACACTTGCTATAGAAAAACTCCTTTTAAGAAGAAATGTAGAGGACACAATAGGGACATTTCAGATTTTAGTTGTGATAAACAGCACTATAAAACCATTTGGACCTTGATAAACTGACCTGAAAGAGCAGATAAATCCTTACAAAATGCCTTGGTGCAACTCAACTTTGACTTTTACAACATCGTCTCATTGTAATGCACTGAAGACATGAGTTTTTACCATTGTGTTTACTCATTTTCATTACAAACTGTTGACAAAGCATAGATCCACATTATTACCTTGCAGATGAAATATGTATTAGCTCTGACAATAAAAAAGTATAAATAGTAGAAGAAAAAAACTAAATCTCACGTTGTTTTTTTGGATTTAATTAAAGCTACAAACAAGTAAAACGAATGACATGTTGCAGTCTTTGGATGTCGGTGGTTCGCTAACATGCTAGCATCCAAACATTGTCCCAAAATGAGGGGGATTCACATTGGAGCGCACAGGGGGTTATTATGGGATGGCTCTGTTGGGTCTTTTTGGAGGGGGAGGGGGCATAAGGGCGGCGTCGGGGTCGGAGGGGTGTCTCTTGTTCTGAGGAGGGCCACTCTGAGCACAACACCGGTCCAAAAACTCAAACAGAATCTCCTTGGTGACTGGCTCCTGGATGCTCTTGCACACGGCTGGGAAGAAAAGAGACAAGAGTTAGAATGTTAGGTAATATAAAATAAACAAGCAAGAATGAACAGAAATAAAACAAGAACAAAATTATAAACTTGCAGCTTGACTGAGCACCGCCTTACAAACCATTCATGGGTTTCTGCTTCCTGTTTATAGCTGCCAGGTCATATCGCCATTAATAAAATATTATGTTTGTAATTGTTAATTGCAATGGCAACAGTGTCAATTTTTCATCACTCTCAAATACTCATGGATATATATACAAAAGGTGGATGTGTTTTGCCCAAAAGCACTAATTTAGTAGCAATGCAGTTTCAGTAGTTTGAATCTAATCTCAACAATTCCCCACCAACCCCATTACAATCCATGGATTACATAGTGATAACCATTTAGCACTGTGTATAGCAATTAACGTTCCACAAACAGGAAGCTGAAACCATGAATAGTAACATTGTTTGTAATCTTTGGATGTTCATTTCATATCCTCTTTTAAAGTTTTGTACTTATTTCACACACATTTAAAATAAATGAAAACTAGTAGTCTGGTGACCTTAAGGTATTTTTCTAACATTCATCCTATGGAATCTGGGGTAGATCAGCTCTTGTTCGTTTGGAGCTCCCGTGACCTGGTTCCTCATGGAGGTAAAGGTTGAGCATGTACATCATAGTATGTAGGCTAACACTAATTAGACTAAGTAGAAAGATTGTTTGTCAGCCTCTTCGTTCACAGTGAAGTAAAAGCAAAATATTGGCCCTATATTGGATTACAATACGTTATTTTTATTTTATACTTGAGCATATTATCATAGTTTCAAACTTTCGAAAAAACTTTCCCTATTCACATCATCATAACAACTACAAAACTGAGGAATCTGATTTCATTTAAGATAAATGTAATGTTTAAAGAGATAGGGGATATCATGTTAAGATAATATGAGCTTTTAACATTGCCATTTCCTTCATTTAAATATAACTCACCTGGATTTATCTTTTGTTTCATTTACATAAGTAATATTTCATCCTTGCTGCGCTCTCACCTGTTACTTAATTAAAATGACCTAAAATGGCGACCGTTACTTTTTTCTACTGAACTCCACATAAATACATAAATATGACAGATTTCTCAGGCTGGATGGTAGTAACACCACAGCCTACGTCTTGGCAGAGTCCACAGTGTGGGCTGGGCTGAGTGGGAAGGAATGTCTGTTGTCTGTGGGTGTAGCATAGCGCCAGTTGGTGCAGTGGAGCTTATATAGCACTAAAGCTAACGCACTTTTACCAGCCAAATTATTCTGTGCTACTGTAAGGCCACCAATAGAAACGCAGTAATATACATTTTATCATTAGAATTATCATTGAGAAGCAGTTCTACGTCAAGACCAGTACAAAATGCATTAGTGCAGGAGCATGTACAAATTGAATATAAAGTGCAGTGACATGCAAGTAATTTATATGGATCACTGACTTCCAATTATTTATGCAGTCAAGTATTTCTTCTTAATTAAATTTAAAAAAAGACATCGCCATAGAACTATTAATGTGCTGGGACCATTTTGCTAATTTGTAGATCCCATGACTTCTTCAGCAATTTATAGTAGCTGGGTCTTAGTCTTAAAAGAGTGAAAAACAGAACTAGCTCATTTTACGTGGTTTTCAGCCATCCAAAGTTATTCCTAACACATTCCTTACATTCTAATTATTTATTACAATGTGCTTACAAGCAACTTTCAGAGGGCAGAGTGGAATTTTGCCCTCATGGTAAAGCTAAGAAGAACAAGCACGCTAATAGCACACTTCTTGATTCTCAGATGATATAAAGCTTTATAATTAGATGCAGACAGCAGACAGCACACAGCGGTCTCATTGTGACCATAAGAGCAGCTTATACCATATGGGCCTCAGTGATAATTTCTGGTGCTAAACTGAGTATAAATGAAAAAAAAAGCAGTAATTTGTGGGCGCATTGCTAGTGATTTTGCAATAGGAAACGTATTATTTCTGCCACGGCATTCATATGTTAAAGAGTATTCAGTGAGTGCAGAGGTTTACATGCATTTGCTAGCATGGGCTTTTGAATTGCTAATGTGTTGTTGCAAATTAACATTTGCCCATATTTCAGAATATGGGCAAATGTTTGCATCAATCACAGAAATACACAGACACGTGAAAGCCCAGTTTGATGGAAAGCTGCTGTGGAACGCTCTGGTTCATTGGAAGACTTATGGGACTCAGGGCCAATGTGTCAAAGAGTTTATATTATATTACTGCTGCTTTGAAATGATGTTATTATTTTATCTGTCCTTGTTGGCTGTTCAGAGCATTTGAAATCACTGTCAAAAGCCCTACAGGTGCACAAACAGCAGCATCAATCCTGTGTAAAAAGTTTATACCATCTCTCAATGCACTGCATCTTCTTTAGCGTCTGTGAGAAATTGCATCACGTTTTTGCTCCACTTTTAGCATGATTAGCCGTTTAGCATGTGAGGAAACTTTTGATGAATGAGCCCCTATCGCTGTACTGCGGCAAGATAAATTTGGATAAAATACACAGACATAATTTGGTGGTTAATTTGCCACTTAAACCACTATTGTCCCTGATTTACTGCTACTACTTGAAAAAAGTTCAATCTCCGCTTCAAAGAAGCCATTCTTTGGTTATAATGTTATACCAGATTGGTGTATGGCACTTAAGCAAACATAATGTACTTCCTCCAACAAAAGAAGCCATTCTTTTACTACTTTGAATGTGCTCCATAACAATCCAATAGACAGAATTCAGTATTTCATCCCCATAAGTGCAGTGTTTGTGAGAGAACAGCGTAGTGCAAAGTGTGCGTCTGGGTGGTAGATTTAAGGTGCCATCGAGGCCGCACACACAAGACATGCCGCTCCATAATTCACAACTATCTGTTCGATCTTCTATCAATACAATTCATTTCTCCAATGCGTTTGTGCCCTCGCCTCCGCAGCTCGTTTTTATAGCTTCAATTTGTCTTTCCATTCTGTGTTTTAATGCTGCCGTTTAGGTGAGGGCTGTGCAGATAAGTTCAGTCAACATTAGTTTTCTTATTTTTGTTTTGGACTTCTGCAATGGCTTTGTAAAATAATGGTGTGTCTGCACATTTTTATGGGACTGGAAAAGTGGTAAGGAATTTATCACAAAATGAGGTTCTATTATTTACCAATTATGGACAGTTTCTAATATCTGTATGTTCTTCTAGTCCTTTTAGTTAGTCAGCATATAGTTTCATGTGTTACTTCTGAAATCAATTTAGAAATAAAGTGATTCTGGAATTATAATCTGAGTATTAGTCAGGTTGGTAAGGTAACATTAGGTAGGCCTGTCACGATAATGACTATATCGAATGAATAATATATGAAAGTTGACTCCATATTTTTGGGGGTCATTATTTATCATGTGTACTTTTTCTTGGCACTACTGGGACATTTTTTGTTATTTTTTTTTAGCTACATAATGAGATTTAAGCCATAAAGGGTTGAATTTATAACTTCTAGGACTCATTAAAGATGTAAACTAACTACTTGAGTGTTTCATTCTTCTGTTTATGCAGCTCATGATTTTTTTTTAACAATATTGCAGATTTAGAATAGTTTTTGTGGTTTAAATATGCTCTTGAGTTACTGTGTTAGAGGCATTAATTAGTTTCAATAGTCAGTAACAGAGATATATAGAACTTCAAAATGTGCTATTGTGATAGGCCTAATATCAGATTTACTCCAGTTATAAATATTAAATGCATTAACATTAATTTTAAATATTTGGGACAGCTACAAGAATATTACAGCCAACTTAGGCCAATAAAGTAGGATAAGGATGAGAAAAGTTCATCTGGATATAACTAAAATGCTAAATGTGCTAAAATGTGCTAAAAATTTCAAAAAACAAATGCAAATACAAGTTGAACAACAACTAATTACTGTCACGATGCTAAAATGTCAACTCAAATTAATTTCAATACTAAGGAATAGATTAGACGATACTAATAAAAGCACCTTTTCTTTAGACAATAGAATGTCATTTTCGACATTAAATCATAATACTTTCTTTTATATTACCACGTGGTCTTAGGTTCCATAGCGGTCCATGGGCATATACTAGTCTATGTGTTCTGATACAGCTCAAGAGCATCGTAACCCTATTCAGGAAAGGTTAATTTCTGTCCTGTGAATGACTGTTTAGTACTGATACCTGCTCAAACAAGCATTAAGTAAATACTAGTTTTAGTATCAATTAGTATCTGATTTTTGATACGTTTGTCACCCCTATAACTAGTACAACAAGCATTACTACTAGTGCTACAACTGCAACATCTACTCCTACTATTGCTTCTGCCGCCGCCTTTACCAGCAGCTGGGCTCCACAGACAGAGCCGGTAAGAGAACATTTGGACAGACTCACCCATGGCTGTGTCGTAGGAGTTGGGGAAGCTCTTGTCCACTCTCTGCCTCATGAACACCCAGCTGTTGTTTTCAAACTTACACTCGATGATCTTGTTATCATACACTTTCAGTTCTTTGGTGGCCTACAACACACACAGGAAAGAAACACCATAAATACTTGTACTTTTACGCTGGAACAAATGCTAGCACGTTTTCCTTTTTCTCTTTTATGCAGGAGAGGCCTTGAAAAGTACACAGTAACGGTTCAAACAAAGTTCATAGTTATTATTCTGAGCATGTTTTTCTGCAGTGTATTAGGCTTAGTGATTAGATGTGAGATCAAAAGAGACTTATGAAAAAGCTAATAATACCTTGTTACTATTGACAAGAGAAAAAGCAAAAAAAAAACAACAAAAAACGGACACATTTTTCTAAGAACATGGATCATTATTTAAATGTCTACTCTCTACTCCAGGTATCTTTATATTTATAACTAAAGCCATCTGCCACATCTTAAGCCGGGTGTCCACTACACTATTTTGGCCGTGTGTGATGAGAGATTTTTGAGCATGGGGAAAATCTGGAGACCCATCATATGAGCTGCGACTGACATCAAGCCTGTCTAATATTTTGGAGTCTTGGTAAAGAGTGAGTCCTCTTCTCGCTGCATCTGCGATCAATCTTTGTGGCCAACAGTAAACACAAGCGTTCCTCAGTAACAGAAGAAGAGCTCTGGTGTTAACAGGACCATCTCTCCACCTTTCCCTTTCATTTAGTGACTTATAGAAACGTGTCATCCAGAAAAGCGTTCATTGTTGCCATGACTGAAAGTGAGAACCACCATTGTTTAAATTCCCCACATTGTATAGTCACTCAGAGCTTGACTGAGGCTGAGCATTAAGAGAAATGGGTGGGGAAAATTGTCTGGAGCAGCAAAATTAGAGATACATGGGCAGAGACTTGAACTTTTTAGCGTAGTGACTATCTCCAGCACAGGCCGATATTTTGTTTTGGTGGATTTGCTGACATAGAACATACTAGAACATTCTTCCCGGATGGAACGGGCATATTCCAAGATGACAATGCCAAGATTCATCAAGCTCAAACTGTGAAAGAGGGGTTCAGGGAGCATGGGACATCATTTTCACACATGGTTTGGCCACCACAGAGTCGACCTTAACCCCACTGAGAATCTTTGGGATGTGCTGGAAAAGGCTTTGCGCAGTGGTCAGACTCTACCATCATCAATGCAAGATCTTGGTGAAAAATTAATGCAACACCGGATGGAATTAAATCTTGTGACTTTGCAGAAGCTTAACGAAACAATGCCACAGCGTGCCGTAATCAAAGCTGGCGGTCCAGTGAAATATTAGCGTGTGTGACCTTTTTTTTCAGTGGTAACTTTTTTTTGGCCAGGCAGTGTATTAACACTTTAATACAAAGAGACAACTGCCACAACTGCACTAAATGTGATACACAGCTTTCTTAAAGGTTTGTGGTAAAAAAAAAAAATATATATAGGGCAAGTTAAATGGCATAATTTGAGGAAAATAATCTAAACCACTCCTATATATCGGCCCAAGAATATTGGCATATCTTATTGAGGATTGGTTGCTCCAGTTTCTAAACATTGGTATTGGCTTCAGTCATGAAAAAAAAAAAAAAAAAAAAAAAAAAATCGGTCCATCTCTAATTAAAATAAAATTTTGTCACCAGAAATAAATTTGATTGTTGCGTTACAGACAATTCTACAAGTTCTAAAAACGTACTAATATTGGCTGATAGAGATGAATATCTTGGGGCATGAGACACAGATGAACAGAGATGAACAAAAGCGGTCGTTACGCTATTGCTAATGATAAAATCATAAAAAGAAAAAGAAAAGAAAAATGCAAAATATAATTAAGCTGAGGATTATGTGGCAAAAATCATCAATTGAACTGTACAATTTATTCATTATTAATTATGTCAAAATCTAATCTTCGTCCGTTCTTGAGGACCCAATCTCAAGTCTGGTGTCGTTTTTCTGTCTTGTCTCATCCCACCCTTGTCTCATTAGCATCATGTCCAATAATTAGTAAGAAAATATGTAAAAATTGTGCCTGCATGACAGGCAAGCCAAAGTTTAACACTGAACAGACAACTCTAAAAACATCACTCTTTTTATGTGGAAAAAAACAAAACAGCTTTTTCCTCAACAACCAGCACCACAGGAAGGACTCTGGAGTTGAAGGTCAGATGGGCTGATCCTGATCTGGTTGAAACATGATGTCCCTGTGATGAATGCTCTCAAACAGGTCAGCGTGAGGGAGCTGCTCTGCTCTTGTGCCCCACACCATACACATACTAACCAGCAGCAAACACACAAGAGCACCGTCATCCATTTTAATATGCCATCCAAAGGCCACGTACAAAACGGACTGATTTATCTCTTAGTTATTACAAATGTGCTGTGCTGTAAATGCAGATTAGGGCAAATTACCAAAGACTTTCTTTTAATTTCACAAAGCCAGCATTGTAAAATTTAACAAAGTTCCGACTGGACAAGTTCACAACTGTCTGTTTCTTATGCCTGCCCAAGGGTGCGCAACAGAGCAGATAATATGCTAGGGTCATAATAGTTCTGCTTCTTAACTTAAAGAAGACATATTGTGTTTGTGTCTAGTTATAGTAGTTGAAGATACCTGTGGATCATTGTGTTATAATCAAGACATTTTAAGTCACAACATTGATCTAAAATGGCGTGATAAAAGTAATAAGTCTCTGGCCGTGTTCAGGTGGTAGTGAAAACAGGAGTTGATCGAAGCAGTCATTCAAAGCTTGTTAAATGTGAGAGGATAAATGAGAAATGCAAACAACTTGAACATTGTTAAAATGTCGAAAAAGTCAATTTTGCAGAATAGGTCTCTTTAATGCTTCAACAAAATAATGTATTCAGAACCAAGAGCTAAACACTGATATAGTAAGTTGTTGACATGTTAAATGAAAAAAGTGCACTTAATAAAATGTAACTTTAACACAAAGTAATAGATGTTTCCTCAGTATTATCATATGGTCCAACTCTAACTTACTTGATTAGTTCTGATTTAGACAAGACCAGTTTGTCTGTTGTTATGTTTTACTAGTTTTAGTATGAATTAGAATCTGTCAGATTTTTTGACAGCCCTAGTCTGTGACGTTACCTCAGTTACATCTTCATCTGTTATTTTATGGGGCTTAAAACTAAACCCACAATTGATTTAAATATGTAAACCACTCTGGCATTTGCTTCTTGGCTTGTCCTTCTTCATGCCTGGATGAGCAGCTTGCAACACCAGCGTAACCCTGGCCTCCTCCTCCACAGCGTCCTGGGACCACCGGCTTATTACATCACTCTGGATTCTGAACAAACAGAATGCACCGGGAACACACAGGGGACCGCACAGTGTAAGTCTTTGAGGAGGAAGAGGAAACGAAGAGGAAAGAGAGAGGTGAGAAAGAAGACGGAAGACGGAAGACGAGAGAGGAGGAAGAGCAGGAGTGGAGAAGGAGGGAGAAGAGAGAGAGAAGAGATGGATATGAGATGGGATGAAAGCTGGGAATGAGAGGGATAGGGGGAAGCAAGAAGAAGAGCAAAAGTAGAGGGAGAGGAGCAGGCAAGGCGAGGGAGAGGAGGAGGAGAGGAGAGAAAGGGAGAGGAGAGAGGACAGAGATGAGGAAGACTGAAAGGAGAAAGAGAAGAGAAGAGAGAGGAGGGAGAAAAGAAGAAAGAGGAGCGTCCATGAGTCAAACGAGGCATTTAGACAGCTGTTGTTTGTGTGTGGTACTGAGAGCATCTCCAGACTGTGGTAAATGCCAAAGCTGAACATGTCAGAGGAACAATACAGTGACATAAGAAGCTACACACTATGAAGCACCTCTACTGTTGAAACAACTACCCTCAGCATGGCATTCTGTTGTTGTGCCCTGGGTCAAGGCACATGTCTCCTCTTGCATACATAAACTTTGGAAATGTTATATTATTTATTATGACTGGGAATGTTTTTTATGTTTAGTTTTGAACTGCAATGAACAATTCTTATGGTATTGATATAGGCTCTACTTGGAGGTCATAAAACAAACATGGTTGCCCGTAATATAAAATAATAATAATAATAGTTGGGAAAAAATCCTCATTCTTGGCCCATGGCACAAGTTCCGAGAGCTCCTGAGATCCCGTGGAGAGGAGCATCTGGGCCCACAGTGGGTGCTGACTTCACACAGGAAGTGTTTGAGGAAGACAGCACCAAGAGAGAGAAGAGACAGGACAAAACTGTACTCCGTCACGCAACAAGAAAACACACTTCAGACGGTATAAAAGTACTTTGGAGACAGATGGAAAAAATAAGCACATTTTGTTGTTTGCATCACTATAAAACACTAGTATATATAACATAGTACAACATTTGATGTAGTGGATAAGACTGCATTGTAATGTAGTTCAAGAGAGAATTCTGACATATTGCATGTTAAAGTCTGACGCTCACTTTTTAAAGACAAACATACTGTAAGAGGGGCACATAATGATGCAACAGGAACTATTTCCACTTAATGTAGGTTCTGATCCAGGCAAAACTAGACTACTAGACTAGACTAGAATGGACAAAACTATGATAATGTCCTGAGTGTTCATGTCTCTGGGTGCTGGGTACTATCAATAAACTTCTCCTGCATTAGAACTCCAGCATCGTGTCTTTTCTTTATTCCACAACACTGGTCTTAAACTGAAAAATGTCCACTAGCTAAGGGTGGGAGACATAAAAAAATGGATACTATCGCAATTGTTGTTTTGCAGATATGCAACATTTGAATATTTAGTATATTGTCTATAATTACAACTATCTAGACAAGAACATAAAGTTGTATTTCTGCCATTGTGTGGTTAATTCACATTCTGTGCTTTGCTTGAACCTCAACCAAGACATTTGCAGGCATATTTTTATTATCCTGATCATGATATCCAGACATTATTTTAACAGTTCATCAGAAATATGATAAAAGTACATATAGAGATATTCATTTGTCAATATTGCTCACTCCTACCAGCAACAATATGTAGAGTTAATAGGCACATAAAAGCTGTAGCCTTTATGTGCTTTCTGCCGTGCTATCTGCAGGTCTAAGTGTATGTAAAGTAACAGGAGTTACAAACTAGGCTCTCTGCTGTTCCACAGTATAAGCTCACACTGTCTGCTGACATTTGCTATAATTATTGTGTTTGTGTTTTGCAGAATTTACAATTTGTAATTCAAATGTGCCTCAGAGACCGTGTTGCAACATGTGCTCACCTTTACTAAGACTTTTCTAAAACTAAGGTAAAGTAAGACCTAACTGAAAAGCATGTGTGTTATTAAACTTGTCAGTGTGGTGCAGGCCGTGGTCCCCACGGTGATGGGGAGCTGTTGGCTGCCATCCTGCGTCACCATTTGGCGTGTAATCCACCAAAATCAGCCTCATTATGGTGGCGCACATGTGCCACTAGCTACCCGGCCCAGAGCTGGCCACTGCATCAGCCAGTGTTTCACTACAGCCCCACACCAGGGCCGGGCTTTGTGAGTGAGATCTGCCCAAAGCTGCTCTAATCTACTGACCAGGTTAACTTGTGCTGCACCGAGCCTCCTGGGATCCTATGCAAATGTTTGCTCAAACTCTTTGGATGCAGAGGGTACAAACAAACACATTTACAAAGCAAATCATCAGAGCAGTTTTACTAATTAATGGCATTCTGTAATAGTTCTCAAGCATTAAGAAAATTACAAAAAAGTGTATAAAAATCCTGAAATGTGAAATTACACTTTTCTATCTCCATGGAGATATTAGGCCAAGTTACAGGTCAGATCTGCAAACGACAAATCTACTCTTTGTAAGAATATATACTTTTTACTGTATTTTTGCAATCAATTACACTTGCAATAAAAAAGATAATCAGTTAATATTAATGCCATACTGTGGAATATCCCAGTAAAAGCAAACACATGTAGAGACTACCGGTTGACATATTTTCCACTGGAAAAGTTTTGCAGTGCACCTTTAAGTGCTGCTTTGTTCAGTTAGCTAGCTGTAGAATTTCTTAGGGAATAAAAAACCTGATATCTGCGACTGCTACAGGATATAAATTCTATGAAAAGAATATGTCAACAGCAAAAGGTGACTCTCAGAATAATAACATAACAAAGGCCCAGCTATAAAACCTAACCTTTTAAGAGACCTATGCAGCACATAAAGTCTACCTGCAGTTATATCATATATGGTCACCCAAGGGATCGGCTGCATTGCTTTATATTACATGGAAGTCCTTCACAATAAGTTTCCTCATATATTGGACTTCATATTTTGTGTACTATGTATATCCTTATACTTTGTTTTTCTAGCCAGAATTAATCAGAAGCGGCCCAAGGTTAAGCCACGCTGCAGCACCCAGGTACATTTTAATAACAAATATGAGAAGATATAAAAGCCACAGATATAGTTTACAGTGGCCAAACTTAGAGACAAATATACCTTGCAATGTAGTATTTCAATTATAGTCAGCCCCCAACCTTGCATATTAGTCTGATGGTTCTCAAGTATATAGGATGGTTGTCTCGTAAATGCACGTGCGAGATGCTCGTGTTTTGCCCTCGGACCCGCAACTTTTTTTCGCCACCAGAACAGGCACAGACGCAACAAGTTTCATTGCTGTGACAGAGCGCCCCCTTGTGGGCAAACTCCAAAACTAGCATCTAAACGTTGTATTGAAACCAGAAACATGAGGCAGTCTGGCGCAGTAAAGACTATGGTGACGATTTTGGAAAAATGCCACGAACAATTTATCGCAGACCGTTTTTATCGCGATTAACGATATTATCGTATATCGTCCCATCCCTACTCGTATCTGGGGACAGTTAGGTCATGTTTATGGAATTTGAAATCAAAATCTTACATACGGTTCCTTTAACTAGCACTGATTAGGTACAAATAAAGGGGAAATCCAAAGTAAAAAAATAGGCTGCATTGCAACACTAACTGAGTAGCAGAAAAAAGCATGTAACAAAAATACCCCCTAAACCATGACTTGGCAAACCTAATATTAGCCACTTCCTGATGCTAGCTTTGTATGCTTGGTTAGCTCTAGTGTAATTACGAAGGGCAGTCGCAGCTGTATGTGTCTTGAAATAACTAAATGAGAGACATACAAATGGCAGAGCAACAACTGTCTTCAGATTGTGTTACGTGACGTCAGCTCCCTCTGAGAATATGCATAAAGCTGTTCATTATCCCACACATCTTAATCGACCGTCACATTACAACTGAACGCAGAAAAATCAGCCCATAAAGAGGGAGCGGGGCAAACGGAGGAAAAATATGGTGTTAAATCTCAATCTGGCAATGCAATGGAGGAGAGGAGAATGGAATGGTGGTGGTTCATTGGGTTCACCACTCAAGTTAGCATTAGCATCAACAAATTTTCTACAAATGAACGCTTGTGTAATATCTGCAATGTCACGATTTTCTATTCTAGTGTTCTCTCATCTATTTTTTTTTTCACTTTCTTCCTAACAATATTTTCTTACGTTATTTGCTTTGTACCTTACTAATATTGTAAGCTAATAGTTTGTGATGGCACTGTTAAAAATGAAAACCAAATTTGAGTTGGCGCAATTATCTAATCTCAAAGGCTGCCATTTTTTAGATAAAGAAGTAAATATCTGCTCCTGGATTTACAATGAGCACTCTGAACAGAAACCTACCAGAAATGCTAGCTATCATTTGTTTGTAGCTCCAGACCACACACCAGCAGCGTCTCAAAGGTACAATCTTAATGATGTGTTTAAAAAACACTGGCGGTTTTGAGATTCTAGATGATGTCATGCTGCCAGATGGGGGAAGGAGCCAGATTTCCCTATTGATTAAACTGTGGTTTGCCATTAAATATCCAAAAGGTGAATTCATAAATGACTGAACCTCATAATTTGTATTATTGACCAGACCCAAGAACTCAGTGTATTACAACAAAAAATCTGCATTTTAAATAATATTCATGTTAGCTGCATCCATTTGTAATATTGGCCTATAGAAAGTTGTGATGGCATCTGAAACCCAGCAAGAGCATCACAAGACAGCAGATGGACATAAAATATGATTCTCTTGAGTGATTTAAAAATGGTAATTGTTAGTGGGTCGATAGCACTGTGATTTGAACGTAAACTATAGCGCTAAAGTAAATTGATATGCAGGAGCTAAATGGAGCTAAACTTATCCAAATAAACATGATATTTTTTCTGGTCACGGCTGCCATACTAAATAAATCCCTAAAGAGATGCTCTTGCTGCACAGCCACAACTCCATTTACCCACAAACTTTTAATTGACGGCTCCGTATCACTGCTTGTTATTGAAATAGTTTTTCTATCATATAGTGAGCAATACACAAAATTACATTTTTAATGAATTTTCATACAATTTAGTCCACACTGGCATCAGGTGTGGATGAAAATATTTTCTACATTTTCTGCTACAGTTTGTGGGTAACGATCCAGCAACTATGAGCATGAGGCCAGTTTCACCAACTACTGACCAAGAACTAAAGATTGTTAAGGGTGGAACTTTTCAGGTGTTCTTGCTTTGGTTGGAATGTTTCACAATATGGTCTTCAACTTTTACATCCCCATGGAGACAAGCAGATGATGCCACCAGGCCAAATTATAGGTCAGATCTGTGGAGGAGCTCTGCCTCACAGTAAGAATGCACGTTTTTCAAGGTATTTTTGATCAATAAAAGCAAGCAAGAAGATATTCTTAATGCCGTGGAACATCTCAGCAGAACAGTTACATGGAGACAAGCAGGTGGCACCCATCCACCAGAAAAGTTACATAGTACACCTTTAACTCTCACTCATTCGTTCAATATGGGAAACCCAAAGTAGCATATACTCATTTTATATTTCTCATTATGTCTTTGGTCAGACAAAAAATACCAAATTTCAACATTAAAATTACCTTTAACCCTGAAGTATTGGTACCACCTCAATCAATGGTTAGAAGGGAAATGAGAATATTCTATATTCTCCATATGCAGTATCAAATATATTTATTACTATTGTGACTAATTTTGCTGTGATTCTTGAACTGGGGCAATATCCTGGATGTGCTTTAAGGATAATAAATCCTCATTGGTTTACTATTTTATGTTTACAAAGCATTTAATCTAATACAATTTATTTATTGAGTCAACAAACTGAACAAGGCATCATCCACTAAAGGCAAAGTATTTCCACTCAGTTCCAGTTTGATATGGCTTTAAAGCACAACAACAGGTCCGAATGTACCATGCATGTCCCCACAGTAATGTGGAGACTCATTAATGTAGATATGAGTAGTTAAGGACATTTGAGTTCGCAGCAGGTGTGAGGAGAGCTCCATCAAAGCTGGAGCAGGCTGACACAGAGCGGCTCTTATCTGCTCTGACGATCAGCTCCACAGCGATCACACACTCTCTGATTAATGATGAGAAGCACAGGCCACACACAGGGCTGAGCTGGGAGACACCACAGAAGCAATACAAAAACCTCTGCTGCTCAAAATCTACATCTAACACAAGACTGGGACATGCCACTGTGGTCTAGGGGAATAAAGTATAAAAGTCATAGTGACAACTTGTAAAGGTGCAATAAATGCAATAATTAGGATTGCCAAAAATATTGAA
The DNA here is from genome assembly GCA_019594935.1 of Periophthalmus modestus. Lineage (NCBI taxonomy): Eukaryota > Metazoa > Chordata > Actinopteri > Gobiiformes > Gobiidae > Periophthalmus > Periophthalmus modestus. Next base: position 19,180,599 of record JAIEZT010001328.1, on the reverse strand, counting down.
AATCAGATATTAATGGATATTAAAGGTCCTCTATCACACAAAAAATACTCTTGTGAACTTTTAGCCATGTTAGAATGTTGTTACCTCATCAAAAACATACCTGGGGTTGTGTTTTGTTTCATTCACACATGTTTGAGAAACACTTTATTATGAGTCTGTCTACATCACCAAACCTCAAAATGCTCTGTTCCACCTTGTGATGTCATTGGCAATTTCAGGGCTGAAATTTTCCAAATGATTGTAGTGAAGGTGTATGGAGCATTTCCTGTATTACACATGACATCACAAGGTGGAACAGAGTGTTTTCTGTTTGAGAACTCAACCTAAATATGCAGAATTTGTGTGTTAAACATGTGTGAATGAAACAAAACATAGTAAAAGCAAAAATGTTAAATCTGTCAATTGGACAAAAAATTGTAAGAGTGAAGACATTACGCTGCTCATCCAAGCTGCTTCTTCAGTTCTAGTCAGATTATTGGTGCACACTGCCTTATATCTATTTGAATGGAGGAGCAAACAACACTGAAACTGCAAAGAGCTGTTTACAGCAAAACGTCTTCACTCCTACAACGTTTTGTCCAGTTGACAGATTTAACTTTTGCTTTTACTATGGATCAGAGCTGGACGACTAGGAAAGGATCATAACAATTAGGGTTATTTTTTATTGGCATTTGTCATGATTCCTGCCTGCTCCTGCCTCCTGTGTCTACTCTGCCCCTCCTTCACCTGCATGTCTCTGGAGCTGGGCGGAGTTCCTGGCTCCTCCCGCGCACACCTGCTTCTCGTCAGTGCAATCTACGCTACCTGCGGGAGGATAAGAGGAGCCAGGACTCTCCTCTCGGGGCCACATCGTCTGTTTGGGTTCACCGTTTGCCACTGCTTGCTCGTCTTCGTGCTGTGGCTGTCTGTGTGTCTTCCTGTGTGTCTTCCTGTTCACCACTAGCTCCGGATTCCCGTCTCCGATCCTGTTTCCCGGCACCAAGCCCCGCTCCCGATCCTGTCTCTTCATCCTGGTATTGTCTTTGTCCTTGTCTCCTCGTCTCTTCTTGGATTCTGGCCTGCACTCCGCTCCCGGCTCCTGCGTCTCCTGCTCCCGTTCCTGCTCTCCGCCCTCAGCCCCGGTTCCTGCTCACTCCTTGTCTCCGCCTGATCCACTGTCCTTGTTGAACATTTTTTGCACTTTGTAAATAAAAACTGTTAAACTGCCCCGAGTCTCGCACCTTTTGGTCCGTCTCACAAACACCTTACGACAGCATTATAGAAAGGTGGTAAATATGGAAACCACAAGTAAATAAAACTAATATACTATTAGTTACTAATACTAATATTTATTGAGACTTTAATAGTGATAATTAAAAAATATATATATATATATATTCATCATTTAACACTCTCATGCTATATGCTAGTTTGTCTATATGCCCAGTTAACCTGTTGCATAAACAGTCTACATGTTTCTCACTTTTAGGAACATCTGTCTTTAGTAACAGCAGGCAAGCTGTGAATGCTTACCCATTTGAGGGGAAAAAATGCTTCAGAATAATGAAAATTTAGAGCTGTTGGCATAGCATTAAAAATATTCTTAACCCCAACCAGCAGCTTCAGCATGTATGTTCAAATGGTTATTTATGTCAATATTACTACCTAAGAAATACAATGCCTTTGGGTATTTTAAGTATATGACTTAATACTGTGCAGCATCCTATTTTGTTCTAAAGCTGCAGATAACTCAGTGGTATAACTCACTTTAGCCGATCCACGGGGTCCTAGCTCTAACTTATTACAGCAATAAAACTGTAACCAAATATTGTGCCATTAAAACAGACTGGCATGAACATTTGAACAATTTTCTTGTTATTATGGTTCCCTTGAAAAATTTGACTTCCTGTATATTATCATAGCCTTGATCAGTAACAATACACTTCTTTAACCATGAAGCTGCAGAGCTGATCCACTTGAAATGTCAGAGAACTACCAATTACATACGTACCAATGATATTTACAAACCAAACATGACTCACCCAGGAAAGAAAGCGTCTTTATAAGTGTGAAGACATTACAAGAACAGACACGCCATAGACCCCCATGCTCCCTACGGACCATAATACAGAGAAGTGATAATTACTGCCAAGGCCAAAGTTAATGATCATGAGACAACAGAGTCTCATCTTTATTAACTCTGTATGAACTACCAATAGAGTCCACTGCTCAACTATACTTGCATATTGTGAGAATAAGAATACTGTTACTGTAATGACAAAGGTAGAAAGGCAGTGGAAGAGAATACAGCCTTATTCAATGGGTATGAATTTCAATAATAGAACGTAATAGTCTACAGAATCTATAGAGCGGACATGTCAGACTCAGGCCCGAGGGCCAAATTTGGCCCTTAATATTAATATATTTGGCCCGCGAGATGATATCAAATATGTATTAGACCTGACCCGCTGGCTGCTTCGCTAGTGTAGCACATACACTGCTAATACCACGAATCCCAAATACGTTGGTGCCGGCCCCCACCTCTTCTGTTGACACTCATTAGCATCTGCTACCTGTTGCATCACTCAAATTTAATCCACCCCATCTGAAAAACATGCAGATGTTGCTAAAATGTTTTAGTAAATATTTAGTTTGGCCCACGACTTAGTCCCAGTTTTCAATTTTGGCTCTCCATGAATTTGAGTTTGACACCCCTGCTATAGTCTTACATATAGCATAACAGAACTAACATTTTCAACAGACTTGTGGTCCAGTGGTCCAAAGTTATTCCTCACTTACCTTATACTAATTATACAAAGCGATGAATTTATTAGTGATTTTCACAATGTTCAGCGACCAGAGTTAAACAACAACTAGCATGCAAACGCACACTTCTTGGTTGTCGACATACTATGTACTATCTGCATAACTTGACCCCAAAAGCTGCTTATACAATATGTCTGTACTGGCCCAAGAAACATTTAGCTAAAAATATATATATATATTGTTATTTACAAATAAAAAATTTTGATTCAGTGAAGTGCATTTCAATTTAAAATGGCTGTTTCCAAAGTGTTAAATTATACTGAAATGTTATCAACAAAGTTTAACTAAAGAATCCCAGCACAGCACAAATCCAATAGGACGGATCAGTGCAGCATATCTACAGAGAGATATTAATCCCTGTAGTTAATGAAAGTTTATCTCACTAACTGTCAAAAATGAAACACGGGCTGAATAACGCTTACCTAATTCATTTACATACATTTGCATAAAAGGCTTGCACTCACTGATGTTATGATTTATTTGAGTAATTATCTACAATTATGCATAAATGGCTTTGGCCTATTTGTGGCAGAATGTGTCAGCTGTTATTGGTTATTATGGAAGGAATTAATAGTGAATTAACTTCTGGAGATGTGGGTGACTGGTTATAAAAAAAAATGTTCAATCAACCCAAATAGTGGATACCGAGGAAAAAAAGGTAAATAGATTAAAAATAAAGTGCACCCAGAGAACAAAGCAGACAGAACAACAGTATCCATGCCTGTCTGGCACAAACTGCATCCATGGACTTCATGGGTAAACTGGCACAGGTCTTTCTTGTACATCACTTTCTTACTTAATATTTAGCTTTTACAGGTATTTAGCAAATACGTGTGGATCATTATTTTACATTTTGTTCATTGTAAACTGCAATATTGTTCCAAAATGGGTCCTGTTTTCCTGTTCTTCATATTAGCATTTTACCGTCAAGCAGTGGACCTTCATTTACTTGTATTCATTGTTAAAAAAAATTGGCATTTTTATCCTTCAAAGTATAACCTTTAGTCTGAATTTTGTGAATACTTTGACGGAAGCACAGAGGATAGAAAATTACTCAAAGAAACCTGGACCTATCAAAATACAACTCTGGGCAAGCTAATGATAAGGGAATACAAGGGTAAAAGCTCATAAAGGTCTTTCACATAATATGCCCCCTTTAAATCTGTCATTAATTTGAGAAACAAGGCATTCAAGATGATTTCCTTTTAGAATTTCCACAGCAAATGTTCTGCAATGATTATCACACACTTGGCTAAAGTTTCACATTAGATGCCATGCCTGATACTTGGTTTTCATGATTGACATGATTGAAGGATTGTGAGCATATGAAATTGGAAAGCCACAAATGGAACCTGTACCAAATTGTCTGCCCTCAAGGTTTTCATCCGGAGCCTAATTCTTTGGCTGTGTCAAAGAAAGCTCTAACAGCACAGCAGGCTAAAGTTGGCTGGCACAGGAATAAGTTGAACAAAACAACACATTTATTGTCTCACCTTCATGTTGGCAAAGGGCCTGTCATAGTTGCCGACGTAGAGCAGACCCACAGTCTGAGGGAGCAGCCTGGAGAGACAGAGACAGATCAGTGTTAACACCTAAAACAAGCTCTCAGCCCAGAGCCACGCGGTGCAAACGTCTGAGACAGGCTTAAAACAAAGGAGGAACAGAGAGAGGGGTGGGGATAAACGAATACAGCTGAAAGAACTCTAAATGGGAAAAGTATAATACCCCCATGTCTGTCAAATAAAAATGTGATTAGTTGCAATAAGCCAATCCAAAGTATTATGTAAAGAAACTGACAACAGTGTAGATTTAGACCTCTTTCTCTCGAATATTTAATTCTTTTTATTAATTTTGCAGTTCATAATGGATGTCGAATTTAAAATGTGTTTAAAATGTGAACTTGGAACACAATTGTACTATTAAAACATAAATGGAATTTGATATTTCAGAATTATTCAGCGCTAGTATGGATTCTGTATAATGTGTAAATGCATCTTCATGCACTAAGTCACAAGATGATGAAATGTAATCAAAATCAAAAGTGACACCATTTTAACCAAACCAAATTCCAAATCAAGAAAGGACAAAGAGGCCAAATTCTAAACTAAAGACTAAACCAGGACCACACCAACACAAATCTAAACTTGGCTCTAACTTCATGATTAGCCAAAAGTTAAACTGAGCCTTTCTGAGAGGAGTTTGGTTGTTTCTTCCCATGTCTACATTGGTTTTCTCTGGGCACTCCCATTTCCCCCATCAAACCAAAACATCATAATAACACCGTAATGGAAAAATCCTCCAGCTAAGGTCCTGACTAAGCTGGGCTAAAGTTCTGGAAATAGGTCCCCAGGTGCAGCACTGTGATGCCCACTGCCCCCGCCAGGTCACCCTTGCAGGATTGAAGGATGGGTCAAATGGAGGACACATTCCCTCCGGAAACAATAAGGCTAAACTACCTTTATAAAGCACTGTTAGTTTATAGCATTTGTCATTTGTCACACCTGACTAAAATAATAGCACAGTACTAAATCTGTATCTAACAATGGATCTGCCATTTTGAGGCTAGTAACAGAGCAATGCAGACGTGAGATTACACCTCTGAGCCTCTGCCTCTCTGGAGAGTGTGAACCAACTATATTCAGCTCAGAAACTATAGACAGGCTTTGGATTTGTTAGTTTGAGACCAGCAAAACAGTAAGATGTATCCCTGCGACTACACGGTGTCTGGGCTTGAGAGCCAAATGGGAGAGTGGAGTGCGGTTCACTGAACACAGAGGTGTAAAGCCCCAGTGTTTTAGCAAATGTTTGATGCTCTGCCCTCATGCTGGTGCTGGGTTATTTTCAATTCCAGTACATTAATAAATGTCTTAGTAACCATTCATATTATTTTAGTGCTGCATTTGATTGCATAACCAGAAGTAGGTTATTGGAATTTGAATATTTTAATTGTTGTTATGTGATATTTGTAAAAGAAACACTATCAATTAATCTTAAGTACTTTTTATTAAAGTTGCACTATGTCACTTTCCCGGTGGAGGATAACTTCCTGCTCATCTCCATGCCAAAGCATTAAGTTTATTCATCTTGGATTTGAAACTTATTGCTCAAAACATGCATTCTTTCTGTGAATGGTCTCACCTTTCCACAGAGTTGTAACTTGGCCTGGTGGAGTCACATGCTCGTATCCATGGGGATCAAATAAAGTGGAACATTCCAAGAAAAGCAATACAATTTCTATGGAGGTGGCAAATCCTCAATCAGAAATGCTACACAGGGCACCTTTAGATGATTTGATGAAGCAATACAAAAAATACAAGCATTACAATAGTGACAAAATATACCATGTTTTGAGTGGCCACTGACCCAGACATTAGACCTGAAGCAGAGGCGGAGCTGTGCTAACACTAATGTTAACGCTAACACAGACACAGATGTCTTAATCACAGAGTGCTCCTGACATGCCTCCATTAACCACTCCTCTACTCGCCTGCTGTGCCTGCCACACTCTCTCTCTTCTTCACACCATTAGAGACACTGCCTTAAAGCACTTTATCGAAACATTAGCGCTCGGACAAAAAGTTGTTACTGACCTTAACTGGCACTGAAATAAGGGATACTTGTGACCGCCGCTTAAATTGGGTGTGTTCACACTCCTTTAGAGTCCCCGTATACTACTCAGTGTAATCATAGCTGAAGCAGGAAGGAAGCTGGGGTCCGCATTAGGAGGATGAAGAGGTATTTAATGATGGCTATTGTCCACCGCTAAGACCAGGCATTACGCTACCAATAAAGGCTGTGTTAGTATACAGCTGGTCAAAAAGGGTTGTATAACAAACTATACAAGAACTAAGAACATGTGTGTGGAGACCAAATGTTATGCTTACTTTTAGATACGGTGCTCAGATCTGTATATAAACCAAGCATTAGTTCATGAGTAAATGTTGCATCTGTTAAAGGTGCATTATGTAACTTTTCCAGTGAAGGGTTTGCTACCTGCTTGTCTCCATGGAGATGTTATTGCTTTGCCTGGAATGTTACACAGTATAGTATTAAGTATGTTCTTATTGCTAAAATACATTGAAAAACATGCATTCTTGGTGGGACTGAGATTGCCTCTCCACAAATCTGACTTGTAACTTGTCCTGGTGACACCATCTGCTTGTTTCCATGGAGAAAGATGAGTTTAATGCCACACTGTGAACATTTTGAGCAAAGCAACGACATCTCTAAGAAAACAAGGTGATGGACCCTCAAACTGAAAAGTTAGATATGACATTTCAATTATGACTTGCAGTTCACTGTGTTAGCAAGACCAGAAGTTTGCACCAGGAAGGGCATAACAGTAGAAAAAAATAATCAAGTGTTCCTTTGCTAACCTTTGCAGCCATTGTTAGTGCAGAGTTATATAAAATACATAAGCGGTGTCTTCTTCTGTGGACCCCAGTGGAGGAAAATCTATGAAGAAATATGAAACACCAAAATCTATAAAAAAGGATTGAAATTTCTCACACGGAAAGTAAAAGACCCTTGAGTGGACATGATTGATTGTCCGTGGAACATACAGTAGTATGGACAAAAACACAACTGTGGCCTATTGATCGTTGTTTAACATGGCCTTTGTGGATCAGTAGGGAGGAGAGAGACAGGATTTGTAGCAGATATTCAAAATCACAAGGGGAATAGCTCCGAAATATTACAATTAAAATCAATTTACTGTGTTTGTATTGCTGATGTATACTGACTATATTGAGTGTTGAATAAGGCATTGGTTCAGGGATAATTGCCACAATCAATTACTTTTCTTGACTCAAACTCAGTGGTATATAGATCCAACTGAAAAATAGAACTAGTTCAAAGTAAACGGTTTGCAGTGGTCCACAGTCATTCCTCATTTACTCTTTTACTGACTTGCAGTCAGGTGAGGCCGTGCCTCACCTGTCATCACAGAAAAAATAAATGAAATGATTATATTTATCCAATGATTTGTACTATAAAGTTATTTTCTATTTAACATTGCAAAAATTTTTTTTTTTTAAATTCATAAAAGCTGAATTTTTACATTTACCCTTGAAATGCTGAAGAGATGTGCAGAGAGACACCAGCCATACGTGCCTCACCATGGACTGACTGTGCTGTAGCTCAGTAGCTGCTGCTTTAATCAGCTGCACAGGGTGAGGCACGTAGTTACCTGGCCTCATGGTAGGGGGCACTCGTGAGCCCAGGGATTCTTGCAACTCCCGCAGAATAGGGGCCACAGAATAGCGACAGCAAGTTACAATTTAGAGTTGGCAAATCAAGTTTAGCAATCCGTTCATTTTTTTCTTCTTTTCTGGCCTTACATTTTAAATGGAGGAAGATTACATATTAAAGCTCAAACTGGACTTTCGGTCGAAGCAGGAGGTTATAATTAAAGGAACACCAACACTACAGGAGCTAAAGGGTTTGCTCCAGATTAGAGGACGAAGGACTCACTCGCAAACTGAGTGGTACGAAATGGTAAGAAATTTAATGACTTCAATCCATTTAAAATTGGGGAACCAGAATAAGGATAAAAAAAATACAAAACCAGCTTGCTTTTAATTTCATACTATTAGAGTTATTTCATATGGACTTCGGAACTTTTATTTTGAAATTCTTTTTATTTTTATTCTGGCCCCAAGTCACTTACTGGGAGAGAAACTGACCCGGGGCAAAATGTACTGACACCTGGTTTACATGTTTGTAAATCTGATTGTGATGACATCAGTGCCTCACCAGCCATGAACCTCACTGCACGAAAGTGCAGTGGCTTTATGAGCAGCAGCAAGTATTCACTGTGATGAGTTTATAAGCACTTTTCACAATTTTCAGAGGCCAGGGTGGACTTTGCCATTATGGTAATGCTAACAACAACTAGCATTTTAATGTGTACTTCCTGATTCTCGAACCGTAAAACACGTTATGCAGGCAGTGCACAGCTGACTTATTTTAATCTCAAGAGCTGCTTACAGAATATATGTGTACTGGGCTAAGAGAAAGTGGTTAATCTCCATCTTGGTACCTTATAGAAATTTCAAGTCAAATTAGTCAATCTTACATTACAGTTTTTGATGTTAAATAGCATGTAAGGGGCATTTATTTCAATAATATGATTTGACAGATCCAAAGACTATAAGAGGTGCAAAAATGTGCAAAGATGCGTGAATGACCAGCTACAGGAGGCATTTTCAGCGGACAGAGTGGGCTCGTACATTTCACTACACACCAAATGGAGGGTAATATAAGCTCCAGCATTGCTCCACAACACAGTGCTGCAAATGATCCATATCCACACGATCTATATCATGGTTTCCAGCCAAGAGGCCCATTTCAAAACAAACAAGTATTGGTGACTGAATATGGACGATACTTTCTCGTGCACTGAACAAGAGAAGGTCTATTCAATGAGACGCATAGCCCAACAAAGAAAGATTTCAAAACAGACAAAAATGGTTGGGGGTGCAATACCAGCTGAGACCAGAACGGGCAGGTCACTCTGCCCGATTCGTCTACATAATTGCGTAATTGGTGGTTAACTGACATACGGTTCTGTGCGATTAATCAAATTGAAATGGAATTGTGAGTAAATAGTTGTGATTGTGATTACCAGCCCAAACTATTGCAGTAAGTGTGTGGTTTAGTTCAGATTAGAGACCTTAATCCTAAGTGGCGCAAACAAAGTACAAGTCTGTTTTACGAAACTTAATATTGAAAGCCATATGGTGTCTATCTAAATTCAGATATAACATATTTGAGTGTCCTACACTGTTTATTTGATAGGGACAGTGCATCTGAACATCTTTAACGGCATAAATATGACAGATTACAGTAAAGATGCTAATTTCCATCTGTTGTCCCCAGGCAGGTAACAGAAGACAATTATAACACATTACAGAAAAGACACCAACAAACAAAGCTATTCTGAAAATGTTCATCTTTGTTTGAGGTACAATGTACAATATGAGGTCACTAAAGCATCAGTGGAGGCCCGCTGGTGCAGTGGTTAGCACTTCAGGCTCAGAGCAGGAGGGTAGGGATTCTGCACCAGATTCCTCTGGATACTTGGATTTCACTATCACTAAAAATATGTAAAATAGGCTTCCTTATTCCAAGATTCTGAATTTGTTTAAAGGAAGCTTTTGTAAGATTTTGAATTTAAAATCCATGACCTATCTCTGCTTCCAGATATGAGGACAATCAAAAACAGCTTTTACTGATAACACATGTAATACTGATCCTTAATTACGTAAACACTGGACATGATGGTAATGTTGTTTACGTTATAACTTGTTAACTCATAAACCATATTCGTTTTGACACGAACCGTGCATGTGTTTCTCTGATAGGTGAATCCGCCTGTCAATCATAACCATTAGAAATCAGGATACAGTTCTATTTTTTTGTAAGCGTTGCCACAGCATGTGGTTTTAGCTGGCCAGCCAACTAAAGCCCAGCACCTGCAGCCAATCATTAATGTGCCTCTGGTGCTACAGTATATGCTGTCCATATGCTGAGAATGAGAAAAATCTTGTACGAGTCGTCTTCTACGCTTCTCCAGGTTAAGACACTGGCAACACAGGTTCAGTTGTGAGTCGTAGTACCTTTTTAAAACTATAAGAGTGCAGGCTACATACTGTTCCTTTAAAAGAATAAGTAAATAAATCATTTGAACTATTTTAAAAGAGGAAGTGACAGTACATATCCAGTGTTACTAGGGCTGTAGTCAATATTATTGGACAACTTCTAAAACATGTCCTGTCGATTGATTAGTCAACAAAAAAGGGGGAGCGGCAAAAGCTCTAAAAACTATTACGTATCTCCATGTATCTGCCCCAAACTGCACTCACAAGACTACACCTGCAAAGGAGTTCATGCAAAAACAATTTTTTTCTGCAGAAAAAAGTACTAGGAAACAATATATTTATATAAAGACAAATAAACTCACTCACTAACTAACCTCTCCTTTCTGCTCTTGTCCCATATAAATCCTTATAATCCAAATAAAATGATTAGTCGACTAAGACACCAACAGATTAATCGACTAAACGACCTAGGCCTACATCCCTAGTGTGTACATCCCACTACAGGTCTAGACTCAGTGTCTTGGAATGCCAAACCAGTACAATAGCAGATACTGTTCAGCTGCACTTGGGAGGGACCCTCACATGCTTTTGGGTATTGCTTCATCTTTTTCCACTTTGTTCCGTTTTAAATCTCAGTGCCCACTTTTTCAAACCTACATGGATGACAGCCCGCCTTTGTGCTTTCTTCTCGGAGAAAAGGTAATAAAACTGGAAGTGCCGTGTGCATCTCGGAGGTCCGCAAATACATGCTCAAGGATTAATCATGTGGGTTGATGAATAAACAGTTGTTAGCTCCTCTTGCGTCTCTCTCCCTCTTTCTCTCCCCTGCCTTTCAGAAGCTTACAGCGTGTCCAAGGCCTTTTCAAGTGCCAGAAAATCTCATCTTTTTGAAGGGAAATATCAGAACGTTCTCCGCGGCGAGTCGTCTGAGTTTCGCCCACGCTGAAGGAGGGGGATGTGGAGGAGAGGAGGGAGGAGTGGAGAGATGCTTGAGGAGTGCTGGCTGGATTGGCGTGGTGTTTTTGGCGAGGTGCAGTCTGTCGCGGGTACTGAGGGGTCGGGACAGTCACTGGGGTCGGCTGGCTCTCACGCACTAGAAGCAGCATGACCGAAATGTGTTCACTGTAACGAGCGCAGCAAACAGCGGGCCGATTTTCACACAGAATTAAGGGCGTGTCCGTACCAGTTCTGTGTCTAGACCAGAGGGAAAGTAAACTAGATAGAATAGTAATAGAAGGCTGGGCTTAGGGCTGCAGCTAACCACTATTTTATTATTTGACTAGTGAAACATTTTTTGTTAAGTTGACAAATCAAATTATTATTTCTATTGTATGTTGGGACTTTTTCAAAGGGCTTCTAAATAGTGAATCTTTACGAATAGGGTGATCAAAAGAAGACACTATGACATGATTAAAACTACTATTGAAACTAGTTACACATTTGAGCAAATAAACACACCAGTTGGTGGTAGGAGCAAGCGATCAGAAGTACTGGCATAGCTAGTAGTCCATGAAATTTAAATCCATTTGTGACTACCTGGTTTGACTACTTTTGGTTCAGATTCTGACTTGGATCAAGGATAGCTGACTTGTTCTCTGGTACCGGTGGTGAGGTGCTGAGCGGGGTAGTGTTTGATTACCAGCCTGTATAAGTGTGGTAGTGGTGTCTTACGTTTACCCCTTCAGCTGTTTGTTGTTCAATCTAGCCTGCAGTTTAGTGGCATATCTAGCACGGTTGGATGGCTCCTACCTCGGGAAAAAAGACTGCTAATGAGGTGGGTTTGGGTGGCAGGAATGTTGTGGGGTCAGTGTGGTCCCCTGTCCCACCTAGTCTTCTACCAGAATCCAAAGTACAGCTCAATATGCTTGGAGAGAAGAAGTGTATTGTTAGTCTATAAGTTAGTAAGTTCAGTTGTCCTCTAATAGCGACACTAGTTGTCATACGTTTCCAGATCTAAAGACCCAAGCTTTGGAAAAGGATTTGACATCTACCATATTTTCTGAACTATAAGTCGCTCTGGAGTATATAAGTCGCATATTTTTTTTAAATTTTATTTTACAAAATCCAAGAACAAGCATTTTATGTTTAAAGGCAAGTTATAATAAGAGCAATAAAACAGAGAACAACAGGCTGAATAGCTGTACAGCACACTAACATAACTAATTTATATTTATTCAGCTATATGAAGCAAAGACAGCGAACTGAATAGATGTCTGGTATGTTATTGTAAGATATTAACAGTTAATCAGATAACTAAAGCATAAAATACAAGCTAACAAGTTTGCTCTCGATCTCACTCCAAATCACTAAATCCATTGAATTCTTCATCCTCGGTGTTGCTTCTGAACAACTCTGCCAACTCCGGAGGTAGATCAAGTGCCGCTTCCTCTTCTGCGTGGCTGTCATCAAATTCAGCAGAATACGATTTTCTTTTAGGGAGCATTTTTGTTCAGTCTTTCTCAGATGTTTTTTAAATTACCGTAATGTTGAAATGTTACATTTTCAGTGGTACAGGAGTAGTAGATACTGGTACACAAGCCTAGAGTGCCCTCGCGCGGTTGTCAGAGTGACAATAACAAAGATGTGAAATTATTTATTGTAATAATTTCACATATAAGCCCCAAACACGGTATATAATGAAAAATGCGGTAAGAAAAAGTATGTGTTTCTGATCTCTTGTTCATATACTCCACTGAGTAGCAGCTATATGGTGAGCCTTGGATTGGGTCGAGCGAAACGAACGAACTGTCTTATATCACTACTCACTCTGATCAACTCGCAAAAGAATCTCTTCTCCAGAGTGAAGTAGAATACAAAATATGTCTCAGGAAGCTTGAGTGCATCAGCCTTTTTAAACGTGGACAAACTATGGCAAAGGAAGTGGGATAAAGAAACAAAAGGAAGGCTTTATTTTAGCTGTCAACCAAGAATTCACAATAGGCAGAAGAAGCCAAGTTAAAATAACATGACTAAGGCTGGAGCATTGTGGGTTTACGGCCTATTTAAAAGTCATAGGTAAACATCAAAATGGATTGTGCCAGGGTGGGGAATTGGAAACAGTACACCATGTTCTCCGGTCTTGTATAAAATATTATGCAAAAAGGCAGGTTTTATTCAAAGAGCTGTCAGACCTTGGGCTTATGGTTCTCTTATTTATTGTCTGGGTGTAGTTTGGGACTGATTGATAAAGTTCTTCCTACCCACCAATCTATACTCAAGGATATAAAGTGATATTTTTATACTAATCAGAGGGGGAAGCATGACATTAAACCAGTGCAGCCTACTAGAAGTCATTAGAAAAAGAGCAAGTATCTATACTAAAATAGTCAAATAGGAAAGAAATTAACCTTTCCTGAATAGTTTTAAAATGATCTTAAACATAGACCGCACAGACTAGTATATGCCTATGGACCACTATGGATCCTATCTGGACCACTGAGGGATTACACAGATATAAGGCCACATGGGAATCTAAAAGAAAGTACTATTATTTAATTGAAAATCCCAGTCTATTGTTTAAAGAAAAAGTTTTTTGTTTTTTTTTCAACTATCATTGTGGTATTGGAATCAGTATTGACTATCGATTCTATTCCTTAGTAACAAAATAAAAAAGTTTGAAATTTTAATATCATGACATTAATGCAGAAAAAAATCTAATAGATTCTGTGACAATAGGGATTTTGGTAAAATCGCTGTATTATGATTCACCAATTTTCTGTGTAATGCGGCTCTATGCTCAAATAAGGACACTTTTCCCACTGACACCTCCTATTGGTCGATCTATATCATACTCTGAGTGAGTGACAGTGGCATTTGCAATTGCAACTCTCCCAAGAATCAGATGACTTTACTTATCCCTTTAAAGTATCAATCGTGGTAAAAGTGAAATTGTGATCTCCAAAAAAATCATTTGAATTTATTTTTAAATTGTAATGAGTAAAGATGAATTTTAGCATATGTATGAATTTCTAAAACTGAAAAGATTGCTCAAACTCCAACTTTAAATGTGTGAACCTTTTGTGAACTACTCCTCTTTAATTTTTTTTGTCTCTTCAGGATGCTCTCAAAAGCACACTACGCCAAAACATATTTCACGGTTTCAGTTCCACATTTGGCACTGAAGGTTTCCAAGCACTCAGGTGGAAAGGCAGGTGGAGGGGCAGGCTGCCTGGCATCACTGCAGCATAGAGGGAGATGGCTGCGCACACGGGGGGGATTACATTTGGAGGAATTATTGACACACTACACAAAGAGCAAGGTGAGAGCTTGTCAGAAGGTGGTGTTTATAGACAACTGCCTTTGGCTGTTTTCTTCTCATGTTGTCAGAGTGATTCACCTACCTCCATTAACAACGTGCCCTGTGCTTTTGTGCCACACACACAAACTGTCTAACTGTGTGCAGAACCTAGAACCTGGAATTTGCTATATCATACATATATTTTAGTTTTCCTCATCTGTATTATTCATTATTGTCAAATGAATGTGACGTAATACGACAATCAGCGATTTCTCAACATGTCAAATTGTTGTATGTGTACCAAGTGTATTCACTATAATTAAGAGGTATGACGTTTGTAAGCAGATTCTAAACAGAAAAAGGAACTTTAAAAAAATTGAGTCTTAAATGGTCAGTATAACTTTCAAACTATCAGGTTTAGTTGAATAAACATATGACAATAAGGATTCAACAGCTAAAAATAGCCTAATTAACTTCAATGTGTTTACTACTAAAAAACGAATTACCGAATACAAAAAGTAGAAGGCATCAAACTCATTGTAGATTGGACAACACAGACACTACAAGCTTCAGTGTCTCACGTGTGCCTTATGTTTTATTTGTGTAGCCTCTTCCTATGGAGCGATAATGTGCACTGTGGAAGGGGTGGGCAGTGGCTGACCTGAATTATTTATGATACAAGTATAATGAACTGATGGAAAAATAAATAATAGTGCAACGCAAAAAGAAAAAAAAAAAATCTGATTGAAAGCCGATGATCGGTGGAGGAATGAAGTTCTGGTGCCACAGTGGAAGCCTACGCCAAGGATTGCCCCTCGAGGCTACAGGGATTGTGAGAGAAGATGGAATGGGAAAGATTAATGTCAAAGATAGAGCATTTTTCTCTGTGAGGTTGGCGAACCTAATGTACAGTGAGAGAAGTAATGCTTCAATGCATTCAATCAAACAAATGGCACATTTCAGTCAAAAACGCCTTTAATGGCTTATCTACAATTACTGGAGCTATACAAACAAAAACCTAGTATGAATTTCAATGTCTTCCTTATCAATTAAATGTACACTATGTAAATGTGTGTGTGTGTGTGTGTGTGTATATATATATATATATACACACACACACACACACACACCTGAAGGATTATTAGGAACATACTAATACGGTGTTTGACCCCCTTTCGCCTTCAGAACTGCCTTAATTCTATGTGGCATTGATTCAACAAGGTGCTGAAAGGATTCTTTAGAAATGTCCGCCCATATTGATAGCATAGCATCTTGCAGTTGATGGAGATTTGTGGGATGCACATCCAGGGCACGAAGCTCCCGTTCCACCACATCCCAAAGATGCTCTATCGGGTTGAGATCTGGTGACTGTGGGGGCCATTGTAGTACAGTGAACTCATTGTCATGTTCAAGATGCCCAATTGGCACTAAGGGACGTAAAGTGTGCCAAGAAAACATCCCCCACACCATTACACCACCACCAGCCTGCACAGTGGTAACAAGGCATGATGGATCCATGTTCTCATTCTGTTTATGCCAAATTTTGACTCTACCATTTGAATGTCTCAACAGAACATTTTTCCAGTCTTCAACTGTCCAATTTTGGTGAGCTCGTGCAAATTGTAGCCTCTTTTTCCTATTTGTAGTGGAGATGAGTGGAGACGGTGTTGTGGCTTCACAAATGCTTTGCTGCATTCCTCAGTTGTAACGAGTGGTTATTTCAGTCAACGTTGCTCTTCTATCAGCTTGAATCACTCGACCCATTCTCCTCTGACCTCTAGCATCAACAAGGCATTTTCGCCCATAGAACTGCCGCATACTGGATGTTTTTCCCTTTTCACACCATTCTTTGTAAACCCTAGAAATGGTTGTGAGTGAAAATCCCAGTAACTGAGCAGATTGTGAAATACTCAGACCGGTCTGGCACCAACAACCAACCACCACACCCCTAAATGCATTGAAGAAACTGCCATGTGATTGTTGATTAGATAATTGCATTAAGGAGAAATTTAACAGGTGTTCCTAATAATCCTTTAGGTGAGTGTAATATTATATATATATATCTATCTCTCTCTCTCTCTCTCTATATATATATATATATATATATATATATATATATATATATATATATATATATATATATATATATATATATACATATATACATACACACACACACACATATATGTGTGTGTGTGTGTATATATATAGATATATCTATAGCTTTACCTTTTATTTCAGAGTATAGGATTAAACTTATTCATCTCATCATTCTGAGGGTTTTTAATGACATTTTTGTGGCTACTGATTGTGGACATAGTGTCATTTTGGTACCTTTAGATCTGACTGCGGCGTTTGACACAGTAGACCACCAGATCCCCCTGTCACGACTGCAGCACTGTGTTGGTATGCAAGGGCCTGCAGTCGAATGGTTTAAGTCCTACCTAACAGATAGACAATTCTGTGTCCACATTGCATCCACTGAATCCTCTGCTGCTGCCCCTCTCACTTGTGGAGTACCCCAAGGCTCCATTCTTGGGCCACTTCTTTTCTCTCTATATCTCCTCACTCTTGGGTCAATTTTTCACAAGCATGGCATTTCATTTCATTTTATGCGGATGATACACAAATTTACATGCCACTTAAGCAGGAAAACTCCTACAGTGCCAAAGCACTCAGAGACTGTGTTGATGAAATCAAAAATTGGATGTCTTTAAACGTGTTGTTCTTAAATGACAAAAAAAATTGAAATTGTAGTGTTTGGGCCTAGTGAGGCAAACACTTTAAATACTGATCTTGGGGCTCTTGCACAATATGTGAAACCTGTGGTGACAAATCTTGGTGTGAGGCTGGATAATGATTTAAAACTTGATGTCCAGATTAGCGATGTTGTCAAAACGAGCTTTTTTCAAATTCGTCAACTCGTGAAAGTCAAACCTGTCCTCTCACAGCACCATTTTGAGATTTTAATTCATGCTTTTATCACTAATCGTTTGATTATGAAATCGTTTGATTTATTGGTCTGAACCAAACTTCTATTACACAGCTTCAACTTGTTCAGAATGCAGCTGCGCGCCTTTTAACCGGTACAAAAAAACAGGAACACATCACACCTGTTTTAATGTTCTTACATTGGCTCCCTGTCTCCTATCGTATTGATTTTAAAATCCTTTTGTTTGTTTTTAAATGCCTCCACGGCCTCGCTCCACAATATCTGTCCGACCTGCTTTTACCCTATGCTCCTCCTCGCTCACTTAGGTCTGCAGATCTTTCACTGTTAGTGGTCCCACAAACCAGGAGGAAACTTCGAGGGGACCATGCCTTCTCTGTGGCTGGTCCCAAACTGTGGAACGCGTTGCCCCTGCACCTTAGACAGGCTGAGTCACTTTCTACTTTTAAATCTGCTCTTAAAACGTACTTTTTCTCGTTAGCTTTTTACTGATATGTTGTTTTAAATAGTGTACATTATGTCTGTTGTGTACTGCACTCTGGTCAACATTGTTGTTTTTAAAGTGCAATAGAAATAAAGTTGGATTGGATTGGATTCTTTATCGTTAACCATTTATTCAACTACAGGTGAATTAAGACTATTTCTAAATTCATAGCCTTAGAAAGTTGCGATGATTTATATCAACTAAGTGTGTGGACCCAACTTATGATAAAAAATGATCAATATTGTGTAATTGTATTGTATTGTAGGGTCGTCACAATACTAAATAAAAATATACAAAACTCAATTTAAACTCAAAAGAATAGTAATTTGTGGATTTGTATTTATTTATACCATAGTGAGGAAGACGGCTAGTGAGGAAGACGGCTAGTGAGGAAGACCGCTAGTGATGAAAACCGCTAGTGATGAAAACCACTAGTGATGAAAACCGCTAGTGATGAAAACCGCTAGTGATGAAAACCACTAGTGAGCAGTTGGAACTGTCAGGTATGAAAACAAACTAAACCTTGGTCTGAAAAAATAATCTCTTAAAATTAGGTCAAATTTGATCCAGTTACGAGATTTTTTTCCTTATCAATATTTGCTTAAATGAAAATGAATAAATATCTAGTTTTGATACTAGTTTTATCTGATTTTCGCTATTTTTGACAATCCTATAATGTTGCTTCTAATGTCATCACAACCCGTTTAGTCTAGAAAAATGCACGTGACAGACTCCAATGGAGAGACTCACCCCTCCCCTCCAACTTTGGTGATTTTCAGCCTGAAGTCCACAGAGTTCAGATTGGGGGGCTTCCACTTAAGGATGTCATCACAACGGCCTGGTCTGTACCTCTGTGGGGACACAAAAATACACAGTTAACAAAAACAGTAACCAGATTAAAGCCTGGGGTGACATACAAGCCTGTTGGGTGACGTTTCTTGCCCAAGGACTGAACAACAGTATAGAAAAAGTTTAATTCAGCTCACATCATCACATTTGAAATTGAAAAGTTTTCTTATTACAACATGGTCCACAGCCAGATTCATAATTCAGACCCTTTAGCCAGCGCTATAGATCCTATATGGAAATGCAGCAAATGAGATTATTTTGTATAGTGCCTGAAGTTTGGATTTCAGAATACACAATTGGCTAACACATGGCCTTTCGAAATACTTGCAGGCCATATTTGATTGGAAAACTTTGAGACAACATCTCAAAGTTGAAGTAATTAGATTTAGATTGTAATTTTGAACTTTTGCAAACAACATAACACATTTCTTTTTCATAGCCTTTTTTGCCTGATCTCACAAAGGTAAAGAATTGTGGTTCAGCATGTTGCAGCTCAATTTGTCACAATCAAAACAACAAGAAAATCAGACCCAGAAAATGTTTTTGTCATAACAATTACAATTTGGTTAAAGACGGGGTATTATGCAAAACAGACATTTTGGAGCTTTTTACCATGTTTTAACGTTGTTCACTCATCAAAAACATATCTAGAGAGGTTTTATGTCACCCACGCATGTTTGAGTAATTTAGCAATCTCACCTGGGCCCTATTTGAGCCTGACTTATAATTATCAGTTTCAACTTCCCATATGTGTTAAGATTGTGCCACATATTCTGAGGATATCTTTTTGGCATTGTGTTTTGAAGCCATATTGTTGACTCATATCTGTTTAAATATCATTTTATGTAAGTCCGCAAACCTTGGCATTGTTCCACTTGTATTCTAACCAATCCTTTAATTACTTTAGGTTTTTGGGGGGAAGAAATCATATTCTCTTGATGTCTGTATTTATGTCTTTTACATTTTAATACTAGCATCTGCACTCCACATCCTCTTCGGCACGCATCTTAATGCAGTCTCAATTATACACAGATTTTCAGTTCATTAACCACCACCGTTGCTTAAAAATGAAGCTCTTAAATTAGCCCATCATTATGCCCTGTTCACGCTGATGCACTTTCATTTACATTTTCAAACAGGCACTTGTGAATATCAACAACCTCCATCCATGCTTCAAAAATATGTCAAAAATATTTACATTATTATCAAGTTGCACAGATTTTTAGCCAGTACTACAGTATCAATATGCATATTGAGTAATGCATATTACTATATGAAAAATACACCTCCCCTTGGGTTATTTATGTGCGTGACATTTAACGGACAGAAACACGGCTGGTCTAAAGCTACATAGGGACCGGGAGGGCTGGCAAAGTGGTGAGCAATCAAATACATTCACTAAAGGGAGGTTTTACAATTTACATTCATAAATATGGATTTTTTTTTATGGTACTTAGAGCCCCAGCAGATATGTAAAAAGTGGTAGGCAGTACTGTTGTAATTCTCTATATTTTGAGGAAGTAAAATATGTGTAGTAGCTTGTCTGAAATAGGGCTGCAAGATTAAGCACACTTGAACCAAAATTACAATTTGAATGGACACAATTAGCAAATCTGCAATTTTTGAAGTACAAATTATCCTATCTCATTCTGTATAAAATCTTTTCATCCTGTACTTTACATCTGCACAAGCATGTTCTGAAATACATGTGAACTTTTTGTCAATTCTTCTTGATGTGTTTAAAATGTTAACTTTAAAGAATCCAATAATTAAATTTTTTTTTTAAAGCCCTAATCTGAAATATAACCTTAATTTATATACAACATTCTAACATTATTGTAATGTTTTTATTGAGTCTCAGTGATTAACAGAAATATTTTACAACCCCACATTCAGATAGCAAAGCCAATTATAATGCTTGTTTTCTCAAATTGGTTGAAAGTCCAAGACAGTTAAGAGGATTTAAAGTGGACCTATTATGCAAAATTGACTTTTCAAAGCTTTTCACCATGTGAGTTATTTCCCCTTCTCACTTACCCTCTTGAAGTGGTATTTGGAGTGATTTGTTCATGTTTGAGCCATCTTTATTCGCTTATCTTCAACATACCATATGCGGATCGACTCCCGGTTTTCACCGCCACCAGCGTACGCCCACTAGTCTGTACTTACTTCGTTCTCCAATTTTATTTTTTTCATCGGAGATATGTGTAAGTTTTGGCAGCATTGCAGTCGTTTTTGTATAAATGGAAAAAAATCCGCTACTCGCTAGAGTGATGTGGTACCCATAGGAAGTGTCACAGATTATAACTATATAGCAGACGCAAGCACAATATGTCTTCTTTAAAGAGAAAAAAAAATAGGCACGAGGAGGAGGAACAGATAAACAGAGTCTAGTTCTGTCGCTGTCACGTTTCCCCGGTAACACAGCTGCAGGTAATACGTGATAAGGGCTGATGAGAGAGAAGGATGAGAAATAATAATGTGGAGACAGTATAGATTGATATAATAGATTTGCGCTAGTAGACAGTTTGATTCCAAATCCATCAAACAAAAACTAAAATAAAGCTTGACATGATTTGAGTAAACTGAACCTGCTGTGGGACCTGTGCTTGAGATTAAACTGAAATAATTAAACATGCAGAAATGTAAAACTCCAATTTGAATTTTGGAGTTCGACTTGACTTATTTTTAACTAGTCCCTAGTCCACAACAGATAGATGCAAAAACAAAGCACATTTGGAAAAGAATACATTTATACCTGGAAAGTCTGAAGGCTAAATAAATATCTGACTTTGGCAACTAGATGAAATATTTTAACTGCTTCTTAAATTTGGTGATAAACACGGTTCTTCCAGACAAACTTATGCCCATGAATTTGAGCAGTGTCTAGGCTCAGAGCAACAAAATCGACTCAGCTACAATCCATTACAGGAATAAAGTATAAGTATGTGTAACAAAAATTGCTGTTCTTTTTTTTGAGGTGACACGGATATCACATATCTCTTGCCAATACAGATGTTGAGCTTTTAAAATCCATAGCAAGAACCAAATTCATGTTAAGTTACAGTGAGGTTCACAAGTGAACTTTTTGGTTATGTAAAAATAATGACAAAATGAATTTACCTGGAATATGACCTCAAATTTTCACTCATTAGTCTGTTCAAAAAGACAAATCTGATGCAGGACAAACTGGGAATGACACAAACTGGGGCTGTCCAGAAAAAAATATCAGTGACAAATATCGGCTACATTTTCAACATCAGACCGATATCTGACAAAATTCTCCAGTATCACCAATATCGCCATAAAACTCATAAACCATCTCTTGTATCCTTTACTCAGATTTGCAAAAAGGAATAGCGAATGCACAAAAAATATACTAAAATTTTCTTCATAACCAGCCCTTTAGCTTTGTTGAAGACTTTGCTATGATGCTACAAAAAAAAAAAAAAATCTGATTTTAGCTTTGGACAAGTACCGGGCTAGACGCTATTGCATGTTAATGGTCTGCCCTTGTGTCGGAATGTAACTTTAAAAAATGATACATATTGTGTGAAGGGCTTTGTCAATCACTCGTTAATGGCTGCTCTTAAACGGCAGCTGATTTTGGTGCTAAAGAGGGAACAAGAGCGACTGGCTGTCCTTCTGCTTTGTCAGTGCTGGAGCTGAGTGTAGGAGGCGGCCTTCTGATGCTTTTGAAACTACAAAGCCGTATTCACTGCAGCGAGGTAGAGAGCAGCCCAAGAGGCCACGTCGCGTTTTCAACAACCTTAAGCGAGTACATCTTTTCTGCTTGGGACGTGGGAGTGCAGGGAACATTCGTCACTTCAGTTCTGCAAGAAGGCACCGCTATGGCTCTATCCAACTCTGCTGTTTGACTTTTTGTTTCTATTTGTGAGTTTTCCAATAGAGATACCATGATAGTTAAGGGACAGATTCTGAAATAGAAAAATTGATTTGTATGCTTTTCCAATCTTTAAAATCAGACTTGGTGTAGAGAATGAGTAACTAAAACAGAAACAGCTCCTGAATCATCAAGATCCTTTCACTTTTTACAAATTCTTCACAGCAAAGCATTAATCTACTATCTTAAGTTGCCTTTTTTCTGGACAAAATTTTCTTTAAAAAGGGGTGACGCAAGATTATCTATGACTGGAAAGCCACTTTATAGTCAATCAGAAAACATAGAATTCAATTCAGTTTTATTTATATGGCACATTTAAAATACATCTTAAGCTGCCCAAAGTGTTTCACATAAACAACAAACAGAAACAAATATACATAAAATACAACCTATAGGCAAAGAACAATAAAATAACAAAACACCAAGATATCCTGCCTAGCTAGAACCATATGCCAGGGAGAAAAAGTGGATTTTTAGTATAGTCTTAAACTACGCTACAGACTGAGAGGATCTGACAGGCAGAGTGTTGTCAAAAAAGATACCAGATACTAATCAATACTAAAACTAGTATTAAAACTAGATACATACTGATGGGGGTTTTGTTTTGTTCTTTTTTTTTTTTCCATTGTGATCAAAATCTGCATTGTGTCTCAAGCCTAAATCACATTCCAACACTACAGAAGATGTACAAGTTAGCAAAACAAAGTCCTCTAAGCATAGGCCACAATGAAGCATAATATCCCATTGAAGGTGCTGTACCTGAGTTTATTGTCTTAAAAATGTCAAAAACAGAACTAGTTCCTTTTAAACGGTTGGCAGCAGTCCAAGGTTTTTCCTCACTTACCTTATGCATTCCGAGCATCCTAAATAATTCACCGTGACAAGTTTATAAGTGCTTTCCACAACTCTCAGAGACCAGGGTGGAGTTTTGCAGTCAAGGTAAGCTATCAACAACTACCATGCTAATCACACACTTACTGATGCCCGGAAGATAAAACACTTTATAATTACATGAAGACAGCATGTGGCGCACATCATTTTACCCCCGAAAGCAGCTTTAACATTATATCTGTATCGACGCAAGATACATTTTGCAAGATACATGGGAAATAAATATGGTACAGGCCCTTTAACACTACAATAACCAGGCATGGCACGTCTTCCTCAGACAACTTCTGAAAAATACTGAAAAGTGAAATTAAACACTAAAGCAGTACCCAAACTTGCTCATCTCTAATCTATACATTGTGAATACTACACACATAATCAGCCATAATGTTCTCCATCAGATATCTACAGTGAGGTGATTGACAGTTGAACTAATTAGACACATAGAACTGCTCTCCTCACTGTATCACACCGCTCATCCCTCCCAGTGTAGCCTGAAAAATCCACCTTTCTCCACACAAATGATTACAAATGAATGTGAGCCAACAAAACCATGGCAACAACCTGATGAAAACCCAATTAGACTGCACGCTAAATAAACAGCCGACCTTGGTTTCAGCGCTTTTATTATCGTTGTTAGTCTTGCCAATAAGCCAGCACATATTTAAATACAAGAGCGTTATTATTGAAAAAGCAACAAGCGACCTTCAAAAACTAAGTCCTGCATTGCACTTTAAATCCATTTGAAGTTAATGGAGTTTCATTGCATATAAATAAGCCACTTTGTGAAGTCGGTGATGTGGTGGCTGCAGAGAGGGCAGATAGAAAAGAGGTGAACAGACGGAACAATATGTGACGTTACTGTTCAAATGTCTCACACTGAACTCCATTAATACGGTGATGAGTCTGACCTTGGTTGTAGCCCACACTCTGTTGATGTGAAATATTGAAAATGACAGAAAAGTTCAAGTTCGTAACAGTAAGTGATACTTGGCAAAGGTCAAGAATATAAGTAGTGTTTTCAGCTTCCCTACTCCCATCACTAGCTTGCCAGTTGTGTTCTGTTTTGCATTAGATAGCTAACAGCAAGAAGATCAATAGGGCTTTTCTAAGAGAAAACTATGTAAAACATGCACTTTAGGGTTCCTTTCCTGGAGCTAAAGGCACTGGACTGGATTCCAGTTTTAACCTGTAGTATTTAAAGAAGATCTATTGTGCTTGTGTCTGCTCTATAGTAAAAATCTATGGCACCTGTAGATCATTATGTTATAATTTGGACATTTTAAATCGCAAAAAGACTTGATAAAAGAAACAAGTCTGCTTACTTCAGCATTAGAAAACTCTTGTTCCCATTGGGAGCTGACATGGCCAGAAATGTCATCACAACAAAGAGCCTTTAATGCTAAAGAGTAGCAACTTTTTAAAAAAATGTGTACTACACGACGCTGCCGAATCCAATGCATATCGCAGATAAGGAAAATAAAACTGGTGATCAAGTAAGTACATGTGCGACGATGCAATGCAAAATGGTGTCTTGAAAATAACTGATTGCTCAAACACGGATAAATCAGCCCAAATACAACTTCAGATGGGTAAATAGTGAGGGGAAACAACTATATCATGGTTAAAAGCTTTGAAAAGTCAATTTAGCGTAATAGGTTTGCTTTAATGAAAGTTTAAAACAGCAAGAAGCTATTATATATAGCAGTCCCCAATAGAGCGAGCATAAAGCCCAGTCCTGTGAGACTCGTTCTATTACTGACTCCAACGGTAGATTCATTTGCCACAAGCCTCTAAGGGGCTGTTACCACGCCAACATGCAAAACTTCAAATGGTGTAGAGTCATTTACACAGATGAGCAGCTGCTTTTTCAGATGTCCTAAAATACCTACAAAACTAATGCTTAGTCATACCTTGCAATACTGCTGGCACAATGAAATCTGATCATAATAATGCAATGGATCTTTATAGCAACTTTCAAGACACCCAAAGTGCTTCACATTGCATTTCAGAGAAGGTATTATGCTAAGTCAACTTTTTTGGAGCTTTCTACCATGTTATAAACATTGTTTCCTCAACAAAAACATGTTGTTAAGGGAAGATGGATGATTATCTAAAACCTCTTCAGGTTTAAGATGTCCTCCATGTCCTGTACAGTGCTCAGCCTACAAGCCTGGATCACTCCTGCACAGAACATTAGCATAAATATACAAAAGCATGATATAAACATTACACTACAACTTCACAAACCTGATAAGATGTGCAGTAGTTTCATTAGCGGAATGCACACCGATTGTAATGTGATAATGCTCTGAAAGAAGAGTGAGCAAGGGAGCAGCGACTGAGAGTGTCAAAAATGAAACATGCTAATACTTTGTTTTCAGCGAATATAATATATATTTTTAAAACAAAAAAGGTAACACTGTGAACTAAATATGTTATGTGTTAGCAATTATAAGCACATAAGTCCTGTGCTCAGGTCTCTGTACTGGCTCCTGTGGCTCAGAAAATAGACTTTAAAGCAGCTCTGCTTGTGTCTCTCCATGGCCTAGCACCAAAGTACATCTCCCACATGTTTGTGGCATATGAACCATCTCACAATCTGAGGACTTCAGGTACTAGCCCCGTGCTGGTGCCCAGAGTCAGGGCTAAACATGGAGAATCAGCGTTTCAGTTTTCTGCAGCTAAAACCTGGAACAATCTTGCTGAAGATGTGAGACAGGCCTCTACTTTGACAATGTTTAAATCCAGGCTCAAAAAGGCTGAAGGGTTTTTATTGTGCACTCTTCTCTTTTAAAGTTCATTTTATGATGATTATTTATGTTTTGATTTGTTTGTACTGTGATTTTAATGTCTTTCCAATTCTGTAAAGCACTTTGAATGTGAATCATGCTATACAAATAAATGTGCCTTGCCTTGCCTTAAACACCCCATAGTAAGTACAATACCACCCTCTTCAGATATTTGCGTACTCTCCTAATGTGGAGAATAGCAGACTTACACATTTTGAACAGTACAATATGTAATAGTGTAATGCCAGTGTTTGACAGGCTGTCAGACAAAAGGCTTTTGGCCAGTTATGGGCTCAGTTAAACAGCACTCCCTGGTGTTTTTACAAAGACAACTATGGCCTTCCCTGCAGTCATTATTAGAAAATAAATCTTGAGGACA
This sequence comes from Periophthalmus modestus, assembly GCA_019594935.1. Taxonomy (NCBI): domain Eukaryota; kingdom Metazoa; phylum Chordata; class Actinopteri; order Gobiiformes; family Gobiidae; genus Periophthalmus; species Periophthalmus modestus. The sequence continues at coordinate 19,153,710 of JAIEZT010001328.1, read as the reverse complement.
ACTGGAGGAGAGCCATGTGGCAATGTGACAGGATATCTGGAGATGTGTGGCTGTTTTAAGTCCATAAATAGCATTCATTTGATCTGATCCATACTTCATGCTGGAGGGAACATATTGCTGTAACTACTCCTAGCTCAAAGCAAGGTAAATAGCATGTGACGTTTCATTTCACAAAGCTTATATTGGCTTTAAATGCAATTAGTTCAATCCCTAAACAAGTTATGTGAAAAATGTGTGCTATATGTACTGCCATGTTCTGTGTTAATACAGAGACATTGCAACCGCTTTGAAACAGCCATACATAATTTACAAGAGCGGATTTAATGAAGAATGCCTAATATATGAGAATAAAAGGCGGTGGCCGGGGGCTTGGCTTTGAGATAACCCTTTGATTACAATGTTTTTCAAATTTCGCTTTTTGCTCGGAGGAGAGACGTGTGTTTAAGTGAGCGGGGGATTACAGACAAAAGGCTGGGCTAGTCCAGTAAATGTGCTCTCAGGGGACAGCGCGGCATGTCTCAGCTCACACACTTTACACCAGAGTCACACTGACACCGAGAGGCTGGGAGAAAGAGAGCGAGACGCTTCGGATTTGAGTTTTCTGCAACAAAGAAATGGGAAAGGATTTGATGTATAAGAAAATGGAGTTATAGAAACATCTGAAAAAGTAAATCTAATTATGTTTTGGAAAAGTTTGACAGAATGTGAAATCTCATGTTCTTGTAATATTACGATCTGTAGTATAACAAGTATTCAATCATATTAAAGAGTCTGTTCCCATTTTGTTTTTATATAATTTTGTCCCAGTACAGATATATTGTAAAAACGGCACTAAGGGTTGTTGTGTTCTGTCTGCATCTGAGAAACAGCATGTAATCATCCGTGAACCAGGAAGGTGTTAGCATGTTACTGTTATGGTGAGCTTCTGAAAGTTGTGAAAATCCCTTATAAACTCATACCAGTGAGTCACGGGTGCTAGGAATGCATTAGAAAAGTGAGGGATATAAACAGTTTGAGATTAGTTACTAGTAACTAGTTAGTCGAGTCTGCTTTTATATATTTCAATGCCATGATAATCCCACACCTGATCCACTGATTGTCCTGCTGGTCTCAGGCCAGTGAGACTGCACTCAAATCTCTCAGATCCATCTATAATCAGCCATTAAAGGCACATAAAATCACTTTGTTATCACCATTGTAATATCCTAAGTAAATACAAAATGTTCAGCTTGAAATTTAATTCTGTATTCAAATCTAAGAAACCTATTCAAAATTATTTATAACACAGCTCCACCACCATTGTAAAAATATATTAAAACTCCGAACTAACTCCCTGAGACACTGGGTCCTCTGTGAACCGAAACAGCAGTTGCAAAAAAATCTTCGGCCTTTGCTCAGTCAGCCTTTTCTTTTCAAATCATCAGAGAGTGAAATCAGCTCCAGACAGTCAGAAACTGTCTGTAGATCTGAATAATTTTACTAGAAATTTGAAAAAGCGCATCTTAGATAATCAAGTGTGTCAAGATCAGTCTAGTTCATTTGCAACGTTCTGTTTTATTGTAAAAACTTGCACATAATGATGTTTTATATGTGTATGGACTAGGAATCATGTATTGGACATGGTGACATTTTATTGCATTTTAAGGTTAATTAAGTTAACGATGAAATATTGTATTGCATGTATGTTTAATGTGTGTTCACCTGTGTGTGTGTGTTCTGGTACAAATCATCTTTTCTTTTGTTAGAAAAGATGATTTGTACATGATCTCTGACAAATACAGAATAAAAGAAAGAAAGAAACAAACAAAAAATGTATGAGACATAAACCTTTATCGATAAACCATAAAGAGTGTAAATGTTTTCCACTAGACTCATTGGGAGCATCTGCAGTTTTGTGCCATCTGTTAGCAAACTGTGTTGTACATTGACAGGACAGCCTCTGATAGCACAGACTTCTCCATGTGTTAGCTGAGATAACATAGCTCTGTGCTGATTTAATGGAGGTTCAGAGCAGAGAGACCCAGGGCCAGATTAACCCTGAGACCAGTCTAATCCCAGTCACACATCAAGAGATTAGCATTGCACTGGGCACAAATCAATGACTTTGGAAAATCATTTGATTACAAAGCAGAGCTTGAGCCCATACTGGAGACAGCAATGGGAGTCTTACCTTGTGAATATACTGTACAGCTCTTATTCCACCCTGCCCCGCCCCTTTTTGCCATTAAATTTCTTTGTGGTGGCACTTCCAGTTAAGTGGGAATCCCTTTTCCTTTCACTTCAATGGAGAATTTGGGAAAAGTTTTGGCATTAAAATATGATATAAAGTAGGTTGATTTCAAGTTGATGTCATTCAGTGTTTATGTGCAACAACAAGTCAACGCTGCACCGATTCTCTGGAGGCTTTAAAACTGCTCTGTTGCCCCTATAGAACTTATTTGTGTCAAGATCAGCAGCCCCATGCAAAATAATACAATCCCAATGATGAAGGTGCCCATGGCAACTTCTGGAAAATGGTGAATACACAAAGTGAAGTCTATGGCTATAATAAAAACGTGCACTTTCCATAGTGAATATGAATGATATACATGGCCCAGTATAGAGGACCCTATGCATCTTAATGGCTGTTCTGAATGACACCAAAGCTTTTCAAAATGGGGCTATTACAGAACAATAACTGCTAGAAATGTGGACCTGACACTGTTACATACAGTATCTTCATGTTTCCTGAGAATGTCCCATGGTGTCGTCATTTGGACTGATGTTATTAAAAGTTTAGAAAAGTGGATTGGCCGGCCTATCCCAGCGGCAAAACAGCTGTGTCTACTGGGAGATAAGTTTCTTGTGCCCCCTGGATTCACAATAGAAACACCAGGTTTGTGGTGACTGGTTTTATTGTGGCTGCCAGGCTAATTGTAAGGATCTGGAAAAGCCAAACACAAACCACAGACTGAAAATTGGATTAAGCTGATGACGGAGACTACTGCATTTGAGAGGTTCATCTCTAAAGTGCATAACACCCAGGACAAAACAAACAGGATATGGACTTGCTTTTTGGCATTTACAGAGAGTAGCAATTCTGCTGAAATGAAATGTTGATAGAACTGTGCCACTGCAAAGGCTGCTTTATTAGTATTATTTATTTTATTTCATAAAAGTGAAAATCCCCCCCAAAAAAACTCTGCTGCTCTAACTGAAAGAAATGAACTACGCTTTTGCCAATCTCAAAGTTAGCCGCCATTTTCTGACTTCATCACTCTCTCCAATTGTGACAAAGCTATTATTTTTGTTCTAATTGCTTATGACACATCGTTTGTTTGCTGCCGATTTGGAAGATTGATGGAATGGAGGAATGAATGAATGGAAAAGACTGATCTACCAACAATAGTACCAAAAGTTTCAGGGTTGTAAACTGGACTTTAAACAAAAAAAAAAGTTTTCACAAAAGTCCTACTTTCTCTTAAAATGCTTTTGTATTTCCAATGAAAAGAAGACTGAAAACAACCTAATCTCAGCCCCAACATTGTGTGTCTGGGGTTAGCTTCTTTCACAGTGACCTACGAGGACGAAGCCTGGAGCTGAGGACAGTTTAAACAAGTGTCACTGTGTCAGTCAATAATCCAACGGCAGGAGCTAAAGGTCAGAAGAGTGCATGCCTTTTAAGAGTGGATTTTATAATGCAACATACAAAGCCACTGTTTTCTCAACACAAAACACATTTCACTTCAGTCATAGCCTTCAGCCTTTCCAGTATCACATTTGTGGCTGTGCAATCTTTTTGAAGACAGCAAATTCAAAACTCCACGCAGGTTTGTGTGACAGCTCATACAATACTCACTGACATTTGAGCAAAAACTAATTAATTATTCTGTCTATGTTGCTATACACGTGTTCATATCCTTTTTGTTTTAATTTACTTTGATGCATATGTGAATGAATTTTGGTATGATGCCATAATAACGACACCTTAAATAACCTTAATGAAGTATGATGAACAATGCATGATTCAGGCTTAGTGACTACATAATGATTTGTCCATTATAAAGTGTAACCCTTGCTTCTAATGCAACTATCTATGATTGCTTAAAATACCAACAAAAGAGCATAAATGTAAATTACTTAGGGGGACATAGAATAATCTTCTAGAAGTAGGGCTAATATCTGTATAGAGAAGTAGCCTGAAGGAGTGTGATGTCCTACATTGCACTGCAGTCAAATGAAGCCAAAGAAGGCACCTGATTGCTAGGTTATAACATTTCAAATCTTGATTTACCGACAAAATGGCAAAATAAAAACACCATGATCATTTGCTATATTATGCAAAATTGACTCTTACAATCTTTAAGCCATGTTAGAATGTTGTTACCTTATCAAAAACATACGTGGAGTTATGTTGTATTTCATTCATGTTTGAGTAACCCTTTATTATTAGTCTGTCTACATCTGTTAAACATGTGTGAATGAAACAAAACACAACTCCAGGTATGTTTTTAAAGCAGAAACAACCTTACAACACAGATCGGAAAAGTGTAAAATTGGCCCTTTAAGGTCAGAATGAAAAGCCTGACAGCAGCAGTCACAGAGAGAGGGCTGCAGATTTTCAATAGAACATGAATTGGAACCACATTCACATGGGATCATTTTGCACCCATGCTCACTTCCTATTTGGAATGCAGTGGGCTAGCTATGTCCATCCATATGAAGTCTACGGACATTTAAAAAAAAGTTCCATGTTGTTAATTACTCTTCTGTATACTCTTTCTGAACCCTGTCCTCACTGCAACTTTGCCCTTACTTTGACTTGCACTATCTAGCCACATCTCCCTTGTTTGTTCCTTTATTGTTTTGCATTTCCATTGGGCTCGTCTAGCCAGAGCACTCAGCATCATTATGGAGTGGTATAATGCTCTCCCGCCTATATGAAAGAAATGCAGAGCTTGTAAATTACACTGCTTTTATTATTCAACATCAGATGGCATCCCATTTGCACCATCATTTAGCTGCGTTAGCCATGCTAGCTCGATCTATCTGAGTGGCGTTTTCAGACAGGAGCCAGATGTTGACATGCGTGTACTTTGGCACATTATCATCAATCACATTAGTTAGATTTGTTGATTAATACATGTAAGGCAAAGTTCCTGTGTGTAGGGATACAACAGCCCCAGACGGTAGCGGGTGCCATGATCAGACTTGTATCCAATTCTGAGCTGAAAATTGTGTAAAGAGAAGAAATAAATCGCCTGCCAGCCAAAGCGCGCAGAGCTAAATGATGTTCTCTCCTCGCAATCCTTTTTCCTCATTGGAGCATCCAAAAGCGGCAATGGGATCCTGCTTGTTTATAGTAATCATTTTTACTATGAGAGGCCAAAAACACATCTCCGGGCCATGGTGGTAGTGCGCTCCTAATCCGACGATGATGTAGTAGCATTCCTCTGGCGGTCTGAAGAATCCTCAGCTCCACCAAAGTGGGTTCCAAAAACAGAAAAAAAACCTTTCTTTAGCCGGGTGTTTACGAAGTGTTTGAGCCATTGAATTCACTGAAGAATCGGGGTACTACAGATGCTAAATAAAAGGAAGGTGCCATTAAATTCAAAGGCAAGGGAATAATAAATAAATTACAAATGATAGATTACTATGATTTTGCAAAATACCCCTTCTATAAGAACCTAACTAAACATGAATCGATGAATGCAGGAAGAAAAGATGCAAAAAACTGAAAGACAAATTTGGTACTGCATATTGAAGCTAACAAATCATCAAAGAAATGTATATCAAAGTCTCCTCTGCAGATTGGGGGGAGGGCTCTGAGGTGACAGGGAGGTCAGAAATTACACACACTTTGAAAATGCAGACATCCATATGCGAACGCTGCAATATTGATCAAGGCCACAGCACATAAACCACCCAGCTAAAGAGACACAAGTGTTTGGAAATGCATGTGACGCACTAAGCAGCCACGTGATCCACTAGCACCATTTTCACACTACCTATAAAACCTGCACCACTGTTATAACCTGTATGAAAATGACTCCACAAATGGCAGATAAGAGCCAACATGTGACGAAAAGCACAGACAAGCATCATTTGATCATTGTATTATCAGTACAGAAGACAGTATAGATATAATTATCTGTACAGAAGACCTGACTGTTTTAATCAACAATACACTTTATTTCTAAGGAATCTCTATCTAAAAGATTTCAGTCACCATATTACAACCTTTATTTGTTTTTTTAATATATTCCCCATGTCTCCATGTACATAAATAATTGCTTGACTAATCTTACTAGACGACTACTAAAATAATCGTTAGCTGTAGCCCTAATTAATATGTAAAATGAGAACTATACGAGTTACAGTTAACTTTATTCAGATTATTTTTGTATTGGTTATTTACAATGGTTATTACAAACATAGGCTTGATTGGGATAAAAACTGTATCCCAATCAAGACAAACCAAAATTGTATAGCACTTTTAAACACATTTTAGGAGAAGCTGTATGAAACATGTTTTCTTACATAACCTAATCGTCATCATTTAAAGTCTGGTGCTACAGATGCTTTATAGTCTGTTCAAGTCCAGATTTGAGAGCAGCCCCACACCAAACTGATCCAGGGGCTTATCCTATGTTCTGGCAGAAACAGCTCACCCCCCATTTCAACAAAGCCCATCCAATCAGGCCTCTGACAGGGCAATGCAACACTTATCTGATACAAGACTGGTCTAGACTGATAGCGAAGGTGGATGTGAGGTGAGTTTTTAGCCACAAATTAGACAGATCAATGATAGAGGGCAGTGTGGTCAAATGTATCCAGTAATATATAAAAAAGTATAGATAAAATACAAATGGCCATATTATATGAAATAAAACAGCATAGCGCAGAGGAAATTGTTGCAAAAACAAAATATAAAGAAATCCCACTAGGGATGAATATATTTTCCAGAGACTATAGCTGAAAATATAATTCTTTATTAGATTCTTGATAAAAACCCTTTTTGAAAAACACAACTATTACTGCACTTGAAAAACAAGTAGAGAAAGTACTTGCTAGACTCACATCTTCTTGGCGATCTGTAAACTCAAGTGGCACTTCTACTTTTGTTGTCCAATTTTTCTTTCATCACAAAGAGTCCCCAAATAACAATGTATATGCTTAAAATCTCCAACATAGGGGCCAGCATATTTCCTCACATGTTTTGGAGCAAGAGTATAAGTGCGCTATGCTAAGCGAATGAAATGTCAGGAAAGGTTCATACCGACTTAACGCTGCTTCTGATTGGTCACCTTTACAGTTGATGTTTTTTTTGTTTAGCCAATCACTACCTTTTAATTCCATATCTCAGTTGTGTTCACTTCCCAAAACAATGGACAAAAAAAAAAAAAAATGACGCTGCCTCTGAACAAAGAAAGTGTTAAAGTGAAAGTAAATCGACGACATTATAGAGTTGTTGCTGATAACAATAACGTCCTTAGAAGGGTAGGTATACTTCACTGGCTTCTCTTCTAATGTGCTGTTTTGTAGTCATTATGACTTGTATTGTCTGCTGTGGGCTAAAGGTTATATGCAGAGCAGGAGAATAACCATTTGACTGGAGTGATGGCCTGGAGCCAATGTGTCTCCAATGGATTGGACGTGAGGGCGAGGACAGCAGTGGAGCGTTGTGTTCACTCACTAATGATGGACAAGAGGACTTTTTCAGCATCATTTACACCTGTCTATGGGACTCTGGGGAGATAAATGAACCAAAGTGCCCAAGTTAAGTGTGCACGGGGAATCTTAAACACTGCAGACTCTGCGCAATTGGATCTTTTGTATCAACTAAACCATCATAAATAATAATAATAATACAAATGTAGTTTTCTGGTGGAGGGCCCAAACCCTATTTTCCATGGAGTTGTGTTTCCTGGAATTTTTCCACATAAAAGCATAAAACTTGGTAATCTCCACTTAGCAATCTCCATGGAGATGATTGGGTCACACTACCACACCGCCTCTTTTGTCAGTTAAAGCTTTTGTGATGCAATAATTGAAAGATAGATATGTTTAAAACCATACAGCAGGACAGCGGAGGCAAATAAATAATGCTTTTATGAGACAAGCAGGTAACAGGTAAAATAAATTTTAAAGTGGATACTTTTTACTTTTACTTCACTACATTTGAAAAAATGTAGTGGAGTAGAAAGTATACATACACTATTTTTTTTATTACTGTTTGACACCTGTTGATAAATGTGAGAGGTTTAGTTTTAACACGTTCATAATTTGAGCAAACAAAAATATACGGATAAAAACAGCTAGGGAAAAAAAATCAATTTAATTGTTTCTGTTCTGTTGATACTTTTACTTTTAATACAGTATTTTTCTACTCTGAAATCTGTACTTTTACTTAAGTAACAAAATGGAGTACAATATCGGTGCAGGCAAGAAAATGAACAGAGTTTTGCCAAGTCTACCAGTTTTCTTGCCTCCAGAACAATATATATATATATTTATACAAATTTATGTCAGTCTGGTCACAACTTCCTTTGCATGTGAAACAAAGGAGCTCATTGGTTTTATTTACAAATAAAATCCAATTTATCTCATCTCAGGTTAACATTTTTTTTTTTTTTCTTTTTTACCTTTTGTCCTCGTAAGAAGTCATATTTGTTCTGATACTGACAGACCACACATGTCCCTGATTGGCTAATCCACCTGTCAATCATGCCGATATGAACTCGGGGAGATTCACCAGTGACCAGACTCACATCTTCATAAAATACTAAAGAGTGTGTTTCTGAATCCACTACATTTGTCCATGACCTTTGTGGACACTTTTCATTACAAACAAATGCAGGCAGCTGACATTTAATGGGAAATAGCTGATCTTTTCATTGTATATAAATAACTCCATCACCTGAAAATCACTGAGTGATGCTTTTAAACACTTGTCACTCCGCTCCGAGACTGTAAACGTTGTTGTGTTTTAGGTTGATCTCAAGAAAAGCTGAGGCACTACATCTCTGGCTTTTTGCGGTTACATAAATATTTCAACATTAAAACAAATAAAATATAGAAGAATACTGCGCTGCTGTCAATACTTTCCCAAGATCTCACCAGCCTGCAGCCTCAACCCATATCCCCTTTCTGTTTAATATGCTTATCACGGATCCGGCTACACTCTTCCTTCAATTTTACATTCATGCATTGGGCAAAGCATATTTCAGATATAACCAAAATAGGGGGGTGGAAATCTTATCTCTATGATGCTAGGGGGTAAGATAACGCTCCTAAATATAGGTGTTCAAATAGGGCGACAAATTACCATATTGAAAGGAGAAAATGATCTCTGCAAAGTCCCTGATCCAAACTCCCAATGATAGGTACGTCAAGGTCAACTGTGTTTCCAATTCAATTATATGGCAAAACTATGTTAGAAGTTCTTGATTTAAATGGTCTAGTTTAGATAATGACATATTTTAAGACATACGTCATCACATCATATTTAAAGGTGCACTGTGGAACCTTTAGGGAGGAGGTCCACCACCTGCTCATCTCTCTGTGTAGAACATATTTAAATGAACATTTTAGGTAGTCAAAGTAATGCAGAAAACATGAAAGATGCAGTATGTAACTTCTAAAGGAGGGTCCACCACTTGCTTGTCTCTGTGGAGATGTTCTTCCTTAATGTTCCACAGTATGGCCTTAAACAAAAAAATCTGGCAAGACAAGAAAGCAACGTCAGCAGGCCAAATTATAGGTAAGATCTGTGAAGAGTGCATGTTTTTCCACGATATTTCTGAATGAATGAAATCAGTACAAGATGGACATGTTTAATGCCATACTGCAGAAGATTCCAGGCAAAGCAATGACATCTCCATGGAGACAAGCTGGTGGTGCACCCTCCTCTAGAAAAGTTACATATTGCACCTTAAATATTTTCAGCCTTACTGTGACAAGTTAAAATGTCAATTAAAATATACACTACACACTATGTAATTTCAATTGTCTGATACTTCAGTGTAGTGTAGGTTACAGTATGTCTGCTTGTCTGTACATTGTCCAGACAAGGATTGGTGGATGTGGGAGTGTGGGCTTGTTGTGCAATAACCGAGGGCTATGTTGATACAGACAGTGACAAACAGTGGGTGGTAGTGACAAACTGTCCAGTCTTCATGTAGGAGCTCAAATCAAGCAAAGAGACTAGGGCCATCTAAACTATAGGACCAGTGCTGCTGAACTATGTGATGGGCAGGTATACACTCACCCCACACGGCTGGAAGATCAAACCGTCTACTTCATGGCTGACCTGGGCTGTGAAGCTGCCTTCCAAAAGCTGAAAAACAAGATAGAATACTGGTTAAGAAAACTGAGCGAAATAGAAAACAAATTGGTTTCATAATAAAACACTAATTTTGTTTTACTCACATACTCATACCCATTTAAATTGGTATTTTTACTGTCTCAATCACAAACCAATTTTCTTTAAGTACTGAGAAACTCTAGAGATAGCAGTTCACAGTACACAGTGAATAGTTTTGAAAATGTGTTGAAAATGTTTATTGCAGATCAAACACATCCTTGAATAAGTATGATAACAGTTACTTAAAGATTATAGACCTTCATTTGCTTGTGTTTTACTTGACCTGCTGTTTTCACAATATTTAACTTACCAGACCGGATTTTACCAGGAAATTCTTATCATGTAATTTCCAACACAAGATACTGGATACTAAATATTGCGCTTTTGTCTGATGGTTATAAAGGATGTCCATAAAATATCTTTACAATATTAAAATGTAATTACAAAGGCAACTGATACGATGATACAATAATTAGATCTGTATTCTATCTATTGTACTCAGTGGTTATAAACGTTTTTAATTCCTCAATTGAAAGGGATGGACCAATTTCATGGCCACCATGTTCACCAGATATCACACCACTGGATTTCTTTCTATGGGGCTATGTTAAAGATTGAAATGTTAAAGAACAACAGATGCTAGAGCAAACATTTATGAGGCTATGCTACAGAGAGCATGGCAAGCAATCCAGTATTGTCTTGATGTGCTTTGTGTAACTAATGGTGCCCATATACTGGGTGTATTAAGTGAGGTCAAAAACTTTGTAAACCACAAATAGAACAAGTCTGTTTAAGATATTTTATCAACTGCCTTTGCAATAAATGATTTAAATTGTAAAGAGACTTTATGGACACCCTGCACTATATGACAACTGTGGATCATTATTTTGTATTTTGGACAGTTTACCATGCAATATTGATCTAAACTAGTTAATAAAAGAAACAAGTCTGCTGACTCCCAGGCTGGAAAACTGCGGAGCTCAATGGGAGCCGATTCTTGCCTGCCCCTTCATGGTGTGTAAACATAAACATCATCAGTACCACATTCTGTCGGCACCTCCTATGGTTTAGTCGCAGATCATGCGAAGCAGGCAGTAGATTTGTTTCTTTATTTGTGCCAAAATGGCTACGCAACGCTGTCAAATCCTATGTGTATCATAGATTAATAAAATAAAATTAGAGAATGAAGTAAGTAAAAAGCTGTGGGTGTGTATCAGTGGCAGTGAAAGTGGGGGTAGATCAGAGCAATGACGTCTTGACTGCAGAGAATGGAGATTACGCAAACATGCATGAATCACTGTAAACACAACTTTAAGTCGGTAAATGAAGGGAAAACCTTAATAAAACAATTAAAAACTTAAAATAATTAGAAATTTTGTCTAATTTATACCAATTTTCATATACATATATATACATATATATATATATACATACATATACACACACACACACACATATATATATATATATATATATATATATATATATATACACATACATACATATATACACACACACACACATATATATATATATATATATATATATATATATATATATATATATATATATATATATATATATATATATATATATATATACATACATACATATATATATATACACACACATATATATCCATTAGAAAACATAACATTTTGTCCTATTCATGTTATTCTTCAGTATTGATTCTTGTTGAAATGAGTAACTAAACACTTTTAGACCCTGATATCACATCACTGGGACATCAATAACTGAACGTTGTCGACGGGAATAGCTACAAATCATTAGCTTTTCAAAGATAGCGAGTATGAGAGTATGATTTCGTTTTCCCCATTAACACCAAATGCCGGCACAGCTGTCCTGCCATATGAGGTAGAGAAACCCCAGGGAGTACACGCAGCTCCTGTACGATTAAAGCACATTTTCCACATGAGGAACAGCGGCAGAAGGCACAGAGACGGGGAACAGCGGCAGAAGGCATGGTGACGGGGAGACAGGGGAATATCGCCGAGTCTGGAAACAGTTATGTTACAAAAAGATGTAAAATGCAATGTCAAAAAGTCAGTCAAGGAAGAAGCAAAACAAGAAAGCACTTGGAAAATGAGTCTGTGCTGAGATGTCAAAACATTTGTTGAGTGCTTCGGCTTCTCGGCAAACGTAAAAAGTGACACCAGTTATGTGACTTTTCTGGAAATAAGCTGTGAAACTGCAATGACTTGTCTATAGCTGCAATTTTTGGACTTGCTTAGATAGTCTCTCCAATGTCTCAAATCCTTCAACAGTGACATTTATGATCTAGGGATATAGTAGTTTGATGCTGGTCATAAACTGAAGCAATATTTATGCACTGCCGAGAATAGGCAGCAGTGGCTCAGGGGTGTTCGTCTACAAAGCCAGAGTTTGGAAGTTCAATCCCTGCTCCAAATTACGCATACTGTTGATGTGTCCTTAGGTAAGATGCTTTTTTTGACTCCCTATGTTTGAATGTGGGGTTTGAATAATCAGTCTACCCCAGGCAAGGGTAGCTGTAACTACACACATGGCTTAACACACTGCTGAATATGATGAGTCAAATGACAAAGTATGAAAGCTCAAAGTCATATGGTGAATTGGTGTATTTTTTGTTAAACCACATGACTGACCTTATATGGTTACTGGAGAAAGATATACAAGTCATGTATTTGTTTTTTTGTCTTATTTCTACCCTAAAAATCTGATGAATTCATACAAATTTGATCGATTTGGTGCTTGAATGTAAAATTAATAACCAAAGATCCAAGTTTCCTTAGACACAAGACTAATCCCTGGACCAGACATTATACATCAATGAGTGAATAAGTGGACTTGCATGTGGCCTTCACTATAATAAAAGCAGGTCCACAATCAATAAGAGGGTCTTCAGTTTGTGTTTAATATTCTACAGAGGCGCCTTCAGAGAGTTCTACCGCTGTGACTGAGAAGGAAGGAAATCAATCTAAAAACATATCATCATATGCCCCGGAAAGTGTTTGGCAGTAATGTGATACCAAACGCCAAATCTAATATACGAGCACACATAACAACACTGCCAGGAGTTTGAGGTGAGATTTTCAAACAAGGAAGGAAGTCATGAAATGTGGGAGAATGAGGTACAGGGCAGTAAATGAAACAATGTAAATTAAAAAAAAGTGTTTCTGGTATGTATAAATGGAGTTGTATTAGGAAAAAGTTGACATTTCAATGATGAGTGCAAGTCATTTTATTTTATACGTACAGCAAATTTATTTGAATGGCTTTGATCACACATATTCCAATGTGCGATCAAACAGTATGTATATACTGTCCTGTATAAAATACAGCGCATTTACATGTACTGTGTTTCAAGTAGCAGAAATGTGTATATTTATATTCACTATAATGGCACATTATGGATTTTCTTCCCAGATCTATAACAGTGCATTATAGAGTGAAACAAACATGACCTTTATCGATTCTCTTGGTCTTTGTTGATAACACCACAGGAATGTCACTTAGTACAATTATCACCTCTAACTAGATGGTTCCTATTAATATTAGTACTGCTCGGTTAGAGCCTTCCCCTGAAGTATATAGTCAAGTATTAATTCATCAGATGCCGATCCAGCTTTTTCAGTCAAGACACCGATATCGATACTTTGGCTTTAAGAATCTGCTGATACCAAATATTAATTGATACCAGTGTAGGGATGGAAAATTACACTTATTTCTTTGTAACACAGGAAACATATTACACAAGAGATCAAACTGTGTTATGTAACTGTTATTTATCTTTCAAATAACTACTCATACTTCATATGAATAATAGTTAAAAAATTAGACATTTTAAGGTCAAAATCAGACTGTAAATAATCTTATTACATCCAATTAAAGGCCCAATCAAGATATGGGCTTAACCAATATTATGGAGCCTGATCCAGCTATTTTTTTTCTACTTGTAATCACTATCAAAATTTGAATTGCTCAGCCCTAATGCATATACTCAGCCATTCAATTTTACATAACTTATTTTTGGTTAGCTGTTTACTTTTAAGATGCAAAGTTACTCAGCTGACAATTTGTTTTTGTTTTTTTTGTTGTTTTTTACACCAAATATCACATATCTATGTGTGCAAAAACAGGAAAATAAACATTTAAAAGTTCCTGTGTAATTACAACAGTCATAATGCGGTGCAGCCAGTGCATACTCTATAACTCATTCATCTTATAATCCTGTATGTCAATAAAGATAACACAAAAATAAACTCCTACAGATTGCATCTATCCATCTGAAAGGGCCAATACAGTACGTTTAGTTGGTGTAGATATAGTCGAAAAGACAGGAAATTGCCTTGGTCAATGAGCGAGACAGCTAATGCTCTGGGTATCAGGTATCATACACAACCCATCTGCCCTGACTCACACAGGGCCATGCATTTGAGGGAGGGTGGAAAACAACACTGAGCCTCCAGTTTCTTTTTAAAACACACTCCTCCATCTCGTGCCTGAATGAGAGAAAATGAAATGATGAAAATTTAATAAGCGATGCCAGAGCTGAGGACATTTCAATGGCCATGACTATAACACGCTGCTGTTTTGAGTCCTGGAACAAACATCTGAATGAAGGGCAGCGGGGCATATTCGCTTTTGAGGAGGCTATGTAAATGGCCTTAGAAGATCAAATACATAAAGTCCCTCTAACATAGCAGAGGAAAACAGAATCACTGGAATGGGAGCTGCTGACAAGAATTATCTGAAAGAAGTTATTAGATGCGCGCCAATGCTTCAACTAAAATGCCTCACACTTCTGCAAACATCTACATTAGCTGGTGCAAGAGCAACTTTTGATTAATTCTCAAGGGCTATAGGGCTGGGAAATATGTGAAAAATGCATATTGACAACATCCTTTTTTCAACATTTCAGAAAACACAAAAAACTGTACATGTGATAATGTTTTCATACAAAAACATGGTTGAGAAATGATATATTAACACTTATGGCAGCCAATTGTGTAACACAAAGCCATTTTCTGAACATGGCCTTGTGACTTGAGCCATTTTAAACTAAAATTTCACAGCGTTGTTTAACTGGGCCTTTTTACAGCTAAATTAACAATTAGTGAACACCTGAACTATAGTCCTAGTCTTGAGATTCTGTTCATAAAATTTGTGCAGTAAGATTATCTAACCAACTAAGTCGATTCATCACATTAGAATTTAGTTCACTTGATTAAGTTGCTGATCTTTGGTGCGGAAGATGCAGATTCAAGACCCGAACTAGTTATTTATATTTTATATATGGTGAGGTGAGGTTTACCAGCAGTGAGACAAAATACAGCAGGCTCAAAAATGTTGTTGGCCACTGAACTGCACTAAGCCCCATGTATTTTCTTCACAAACATAAGAATCATGTTTTCTAATACAACTGCTGAACTTTAAGTAATGATTTTGTTTATACACACAAATGGGAAAAAAAAAAAAAAAAAAAATTAATATATATATATATATATATATATATATATATATATATATATATATATATATATATATATATATATATATATATATATATATATATATTATTTATTTATTTTTTTCCTCCTTCCTCATTTTTCTTTTTTTATCTATCTTATTTCTATTTCTATTCTATTTTCCTTCCTTATTAACCCTAACCCTAACCCTAACCCTTACACAGAGCGAGGCAGCGACTGACCTTAAAGATAAGATCATGGCCACAGTGAAAACAAGGCAACCCCGACACCACCTGCAGAGACTAAGTGAAGTACCATCTGAAAGTCACCCAGAAGATGTGAATGCAGCATTGAGAGTGATCCCTACCTCAACCATCAAAGAAACCAATAAGCTGATATACACTTCAGCAGCAGTGATCCTAGAGATGCTTGGATATAAGAGCCATGAGAAACAATACCCACCATGGAAACGATGGTTAGAGGCTAAATTCAAGGCAGTGCAGAGAGAAGTGAGCCAACTGTCAGAGGCCCAGAGAAGTGCAATGAAAGGATGCCCATACCTGAAGCACTGGAAACTGCCAAACAAAGGCTCCAAGCCTTAGCCACCCGCCTAAAGAGGTACACACGAGATAATGAATCCAGACGAATAAACCGTCTGTTCGCAACACACCTGATGAAAGAGTACCCTCAGTGGCAGGGTATTAATACCAGAGCAGACCGAACAGTACTGGAAAGGTATAACTGGACTGCACCATGCCCTGACATGATCCAGGCCTACTGGCTAAAGAAGCTCACTGCTGTTCATGAGCGCCTGGCAGCACAAATGAACCAGCAGCTAATGGATGGGACTCACCCTAAATGGCTAACCGAAGGGCGTACGATCCTGATCCAGAAGGATCCCCTCAAAGGGTACAGCTAAGATGCATGGGCACATGGATAAATACATGAGCACAGCACAAAAGGGCATCGGCAAAGATACCAGGGGAGCCAAACACCAGCTCCTGGTAGACCGAACAGTCTCCTGAGACTGCAGAACCCATAAAACCAACCTGTGCACTGCCTGGATTGATTACAAGAAAGCCTACGACTCAATGCCACACACATGGATCACTGAATGCCTGGAGCTGTACAACATCAACAGGACTCTAAGAGCCTTCATTGCAAACTCGATGAGGTTGTGGAAAACCACCCTTGAGGCCAATGGCAAGCCAGTTGCACAAGTGACCATCAAATGTGGCATATACCAAGGAGATGCACTGTCCCCACTGCTGTTCTGCATAGGTCTGAACCCCCTCAGCCAAATCATCAATAACACTGGCAATGGATACCACCGTCAGTCACCTGCACATGGATGACATCAAGCTGTACGCTACGAATGAGTGAGACATCGACTCACTGATCCACACCACCAGGATCTACAGCACAGACATTGGAATGTCATTCGGGTTTGAGAAGTGTAGCCGGATGGTGACAAAGAGAGGAAAGGTAGTCCACACAGAAGGGGTCTCACTCCCAGAAGGAACAATAGCAGACATTGAGGACAGTTACAAGTATCTTGGTATCCCACAAGCAAATAGCAACCTTGAAGAGGAAACAAGGAAAGCAGCCACGGCCAAATACCTCAGGCGAGTAAGGCAAGTCCTAAGGAGTCAGCTCAATGGCAAGAACAAGACCCAGGCAATAAACAGCTACGCCCTGCCAGTAATCAGATACCCAGCAGGAATCATAAGCTGGCCAAAGGAGGAGATACAGACCACAGATGTTAAGACCCGAAAGCTCCTGACCATGCATGGCGGGTTCCATCCCAAATCCAGCACCCTGAGACTGTACGCGAGCCGTAAGGAAGGAGGCCGAGGACTAGTGAGTGTGAGAGCCACAGTCCAGGATGAAACATCCAAGATCCACAAGTACATCCAGGACAAGGCCCCAAAAGATGGCGTGCTCAGCGAATATCTCACACAGTGAAGTGCAGAGGAAGAGGAGCTGGAGGAACCATCATGGAAGGACAAGCCCCTGCATGGGATGTACCACCGGAACATAACTGAAGTGGCTGATATCAGGAAATCCTACCAATGGCTTGAGAAAGCTGGATGAAGGCCAGCACAGAGGCACTCATCCTGGCTGCACAGGAGCAGGCCTTGAGCACAAGAGCGATAGAGGACAGATCTACCACACCAGACAAGACTCAAGGTGTAGGCTGTGCAAAGAGGCCTCTGAGACAATCCAGCACATGCAACTGCAGGGAAAGCATACAGGGAGTAGCATAACCAAGTGGCGGGCATAGTGTACAGAAACATCTGTACAGAGTATGGACTGGAAACCCCCAGGTCAAGGTGGGAAACACCTCCAAAGGTAGTGGAGAATGATCGAGCCAAGATCCTGTGGAACTTCCAGATACAGATTGACAGAATGGTGATGGCGAACCAACCGGACATAGTGGTGGTGGATAAACAACAGAGCAAAGCCGCTGTGGTGGACATCATAGTACCAAGCAATGGGAACATCAGGAAAAAGGAACATGAGAAACAAGAGAAATACCAGGGGCTCAAAGAAGAGCTGGAGAAGGCCTGGAAGGTGAAGACCTCAGTGGTGCCCGTGGTCATTGGAGCACTTGGGGCAGTGACCCCCAAACTGGAGGAGTGGCTACAGCAGATCCCAGGAAAAACATCAGACATCTCAGTCCAGAAAAGTGCAGTACTAGGAACAGCAAAGATACTGCGCAGAGCCCTCAAGCTCCCAGGCCTCTGGTAGAAGTCTCGAGTGTGGAAAAAAAAAGAGGGGATGAGACCACCCGCAGAGGGTGAGCAGGAGATTTTTTTAAAAAATATATATTTATAAAATTGCATATGGTTCCTTTAAGACTTTGGCTAATAGGGGTATAATTTGCACCCAATTCTGTATCATAGCAGCCAAAATAGTCCTGTTACCTGGTGGATAACAACTTGAGATGGCACCTTTTATCTTTTGCAAAATGTCTCTTTGAAGTCTTCAGACATCACAGTACAAGACACTGGATGTTTCCTGGACAAAATGCAACAGTAATCTACATGCACACTGTGAACAGAGCCAAGAAGCAAAGACTAAAGTGACTGCATAATGTCTTGATGAATAATAAATAGTGGATTGTCAAGAAAAATATTTGATTAAGCTGTAGACGGAGCTGTCTCCGTGACAGAGCAGTTTTTATGTATGTGGAAAGGGCAAATAGTTACAAGTCTTAGAAAGTGTGTCATTAATTTGAAGTGTCTCCTATGACAATAACAATTATGTTAGAATATTAAAAGTTGTGTTCAACCACTGAATGGAAAATGTAAGTAACAATTACATCAAGAAAGAAGTTCAAATCAAATTTCAAGACACAAATGGCAAATCTGAACTGTGGGTTTCCATCAAAACCGCAGTGACATTTTATTAAATGGTACAAGGGCACAAAATGCCTTTGATAGAGCCAGGAGCAAGTCTGTGCACACAAAAAAGGATTCTTAAGAATCCCAATACTATGATGTTACTACTTCATGGCGAAATTCTGAAACTTTCCAATTACAAAAACTTGCTAACTTTAGAAGTTCAGAATCAATGAATCTTTTATGTGCCCTATTGAGACAAAATAGACACTTTTTAGACGCCTGTAACAAATAGCCATTTGTTACTTGGTTAAAAAGCACCTTTCACTATATGCACTTTAAATTGCACAAACACTTTAATAGCACGCAGCACTTTTAAACATTATTGGCACATTAAGAAAGACAATTTGCACACAAAGATTTTAAAATGTTTATTTAACTTATCTTCTTTTATCCAGTTTTAGATCTGGGGCACTGTAGCACCTTAATTGAAGCTGCATGTCCTGGAGGAGAAAGAGGATAAGATTAGAATTAACTAAATTGGACAGGTGCAAAATATAGTGCAATATGTTTAAGAATGTTTTTAAGTGTTTGTGTCTAGTGTGTAATTTGCAGTGTTTTTAGTAGAATTGTGTTTTAAAATGTGGAACTCACCTTTTGTATCTTGTGTCCAGGCATCAAAGAGGTCCCAGGGGAAACAAGCTCCCTTTAAAAAGGTTCCGGGGCGGGACCAAGAGAGGAAATGTGTGGGGAAACATGTTGGGCATTTTTAATGGTTTAGGGATTTTAAGTATATTTGGTGTTTGGTTTTAGGGTTTATTTATGTATATATTTATAAACATTTATATGGTTTATTGGTATTTGGGTTTTTATGAAGGTTAGAGTACGAGCGAATGTTATCTTGTTTTAAACACCCCTGGTATTTAACTGTAGCGTCATCCAATCAGGAGAACAGTATAAAAGGCGCCTGAAAACATCATTTTATGTTCTGCTGCTGGAGGAGATGCTGCTCCTCTAACCTTTCTCGCACTTGCACTTGGCACTTTAATGATTGAAAAAAGAAATAAAACTGGTGGACCACACCCGTGAGCTGTCTTCTGTCCACATCCTGCCGCTCTCGGTCATCCGCTACGTCACATTTCGTGTCAGAAGTGTTCACGACGTTACATTTTGGTGTCGGAAGTGTGTCCTCGCCGCCGCTGTGAGACGAAGAAAATGCCACGGGGGAAAAGAAATGATGAAGATGAAGACAGAGTGGAGTCTACTCACCCCCAGAAGCTCAGGCAAGTGGCTCCAAAGACAGTCTGGAGAAACTGTCAAGCATGGTGAAATGGCTATGGACTCCCAGGTCGCACGGGACAAAAGAGGGGACAAAGAGCGCATGCTGCAGGAGCAGCGCTGGAAAGCCATGCAGGAGGAAGTCGGCAAGATCCAGCAGCAGGTATTGAAGATGCAATCAGAGCGATCTGAGCATCAAATGACTTGGAAGAGCCAATTGAGGCACCAACAGAAGAAGATAATTACACCTATCGGCCCCAGCGAGAACCAAAGCTGTTGCCACTGACTCCAGAGGATGATATTGAGCATTTCCTCATCACATTCGAGAGAATGGCACGGGTATCTCGTTGGCCAGCTGAGGAGTGGGCCGTTCGTCTAGTCCCTCTTCTGACAGGCAAAGCACGAAATGCCTATGTTTTAATGGACTTTGCAGACACTGAGGATTATTCCAAGGTGAAAGAAGCAATCCTGGCAAAGTATGAGATCACGGCTGAGACGTACCGCCGGCGTTTTAGATCTCTGAGGATTGAACCAGATGAGACGCCTCGAGAGCTGTATGTGCGGCTTAAAGAACTCTTCAACAGATGGATACAGCCGGAGAAGTCGAACATCCGAACCATATCAGAGACACTTATCTTGGAGCAGTTCCTTCGGATGGTTAACCCTGAACTGGAAGTTTGGATTCGGGAGCATGACGCAACCACCGCTGAGGAAGCTGCCCGTCTTGCCGAGATCTTTACAGCGGCTCGGAAAGGGACCAGACCCATCCAGTTCGGCCGAGAATCATCCCAAGCTCAGCCAAGTAAGTCCTTTGGGGGTGATAGGAGGTTTGGTCCTGGTCAGGGTAATGTCAGGGATAGGCCATCTCCAGTCAATCAACAATCCCGCCCACCCAAAAAGACCTTTGCTAGAACACCAGCACAGGAAGTAAGGTGTTATAACTGCAATGAGCTAGGTCACACACAGCACTTCTGTCCAGCACTTAAAACCAAGCCATCTTTGCTATGTTCGGTACCTAGACCAGCAGTTGTGCAAACAGGGGAGCAGAAGGGGCGTTTAACACCAGTTCTTGTTAATGGTCACCGGCAAGAAGCTCTGTTAGATTCAGGCTGTTTTCAGACAGTAATTTTGTCTAGTTTGGTTCCACCTGAACGTCAGTCTCCAGACAAGACCCCTCTAATTTGCATACACGGAGATGAGCACTGGTACCCTACAGCTGAGGTGTTTTTGACTGTTGGAGGACAAACTTACCTGGTCACTGTAGCCCTGTCCAAAAACCTGCCTTATGGGGTTATTCTAGGGAACGACATTCCCACTCTTCCAGATCTGATTGCTCAGTCTGATGGTAGCCAGGGTGCAAAGGGTTCAGAGTCAGAGGTTATGTGCAGCCCAAACCCACTGACAGAATCTAGTCCAGCTAATCGTTGTAATGTTCTCACCAGAGCCCAGTCAGCGAGGGGAGTCTTTGAGGAGCTACCTTTCTGGGATGAGGAACTCGAGGCTCAACCAGGAAAGACAAGAAAGTCTAAGTCTCAAAAGAGAAGGGATAAGTTTGCTGGTTCACAGAGAGAAGAAAAT
Source organism: Periophthalmus modestus (assembly GCA_019594935.1). Classification (NCBI taxonomy): domain Eukaryota; kingdom Metazoa; phylum Chordata; class Actinopteri; order Gobiiformes; family Gobiidae; genus Periophthalmus; species Periophthalmus modestus. The sequence continues at coordinate 19,131,697 of JAIEZT010001328.1, read as the reverse complement.
GAGATTTCCAAACCCCTCGGTCAGTAGACTTCAGTGTTCCCTCAGATATAGGGGCCCTCCAGAAAGAAGACCCCACTCTAAAGCCCTGGTTTGAAAAGGTCACAGAGCGGGAGGGGGTCAGTATGGGGAAGATTAGCTGCCTGGATGAAGCAGGCTATATTGTTAAAAATGGTCTCCTGTACCAGAGGAAGGACAAGATTGAAGCCTTAGCCTTGCCACAGCAGTTTAGAGAAGGGGTAATGGAACTAGGACACTCCATTCCCTGGGCAGGACATATGGCATTCCAGAAAACCCTTAGGAGAATTGGTAGCCGTTTTGCATGGCCAGGAATGTATGCTGAGGTGTCAAAGTTTTGTACTTCCTGCAAAACATGTCAGTTAACCTCAGGCAAACGTGTGACACAAGCCCAATTACAACCACTACCAATTATTGGCACACCATTTGAAAGAATTGGTATGGACATTGTGGGCCCCCTGGAGAGAAGCTCTGCAGGACACAAATACATTTTGGTGATATGTGACTATGCTACTCGTTATCCAGAGGCTTTTCCTCTCAGGTCTATTAAAGCCAAACAGGTTGCCAACTGTTTATTGCAGCTTTTCTCTAGAGTTGGGTTGCCAAGGAGATTCTTACAGATTGTGGCACTAAATTTTTTGTCCAAACTCCTCCAACAAGTCTACCAGCTGTTAGGGGTTAGGGGTATCAGGACTACTCCTTATCATCCCCCAAACGGACGGTTGGTGGAGAGGTACAATCAAACTCTGAAAAGTATGCTGCGGAAGTTTGTCTCTACCACAGGTGCAGACTGGGACCAGTGGCTACCGTACCTCCTGTTTGCCTACAGGGAGGTCCCGCAGGCATCAACTGGTTTCTCACCATTTGAACTGTTATACGGACGCCAGGTGAGGGGCCCTCTAGACCTGCTAAAGGACCACTGGGAGCGTACAGAGCCGGAAAGCGACAATATTGTGGAGTACGTCCTGAAGATGAGAGAGAGACTTGAGGCAATGACAGCCCTGGCTCAGGAGAACTTAAAGGGGGCACAGGAACGGCAAAAGACCTGGTACGATCGCAAGGCAAAGGACAGAGTCTTCACACCTGGTCAGAAGGTACTGTTGCTATTACCCACTAGTGAGAACAAGTTGCTAGCTAAATGGCACGGACCTTATGAGATCACAAGACAAATCAGCAAAGTTAACTATGAACTGTACATGCCAGAAAGACTGAAAAAGCACCAGGTTTTCCATGTAAATCTATTGAAAGAATTCCTCACACGACAAGAGCCTTCACAGCAACTTTTGGTGTGTGCTGTGAAGGATGAGGAAGTGACTGACTGTTTCTTTCCCATTTCTGCCACAGAGCCAGTTGCTGTTGACCTCTCTCACCTCTCTCCCTCGCAGCATGAGGGAAATCAAACGTCTGCTTGATCCCAATCTTTTTCAGGAGACCCCCCGGTTTCACGTCACTGGTGCAGCACAAAATAAGACTGGTAAAAGATGCTCCAGTGAGGCAGAGGAGTTACCGCATACCTGAACGGTTGGTGCCAGTGCTACAAAAAGAAATTAAACTGATGTTGGAGCTTAACATTATTGAAGTGTCTAACAGTGAATGGTGTAGCCCGGTTGTTCTGGTGCCGAAAAAGGACGGTTCTCTTCGATTCTGTATTGATTTTAGGTACCTGAATGCAATCTCAAACTTTGACCCGTACCCAATGCCACGCATTGATGACCTGTTTGGAACGAGTGGGCGGTGCTTCATACATCACAACGCTGGATTTATCAAGGGGCTACTGGCAGTTGGCTCTGGCACCTGAAGCTCGAGAACTGACTGCCTTCCGGACGCCATTTGGTTTGTATCAGTTCCGGGTGATGCCTTTTGGCCTGCAGGGGGCACCAGCCACTTTCCAAAGGCTCATGGACTATGTGTTAAAGGACGTTTCAGAGTTTTCTGCAGCCTATCTGGACGATGTGGTGATTTTTAGCAGGTCCTGGGAGGAACATCTCCATCACCTCCAGGAGGTCCTGCAGAAAATCCGGGCAGCAGGGCTGACAATCAACCCCCGCAAATGTGCAGTGGCCCATCAGGAAGTGGAGTACCTGGGCTATACCATTGGCTATGGGAGGATTAGGCCACAGGTACAGAAGATGGAGGCCATCCACTCATTCCCTGTGCCCACCACCAAGAGGAAGGTCCGTGGATTCCTTGGTTTGGTAGGATGGTACAGGAAGTTTGTTCCACAGTTTGCGGAGAGGTCAGCTGTCCTGAACAACCTCACCAAGAACTCTGCCCCCAACAAGGTGAGATGGTCAGCTGAGTGTGAGCAAGCCTTCACAGACCTGAAGGAGGCAATATGCACTTGTCCGGTCCTACACAGCCCTGACTTTGATAAACCTTTCATCCTGCAAACCGACGCTTCAGGAGTAGGACTAGGGGCGGTCCTCCTGCAAGAAAAGGATGGAGAACGGAGACCAGTTGTATTCCTTAGTCGTAAGCTGCTTGACAGGGAAACCCGATATTCGACAGTGGAGAAAGAGTGTCTGGCTATGAAGTGGGCTATCGACTCCTTAAGATACTACCTGCTCGGACGTCATTTCACCCTGGAGACAGACCATCGTGCGCTCCAGTGGTTAAACCGAATGAAGGACGCCAATACCCGCATTGCAGGCTGGTATCTATCTCTTCAGCCCTACAACTTTACTGTACAGTACCAACCTGGAAAGACCAACGTTGTGGCGGACTGTCTTTCTAGAATGGTTGAGGACTGAGGTTTCACCTTTTTGAGAGGAGGGGGGAAATGTAACAAATAGCCATTTGTTACTTGGTTAAAAAGCACCTTTCACTATATGCACTTTAAATTGCACAAACACTTTAATAGCACGCAGCACTTTTAAACATTATTGGCACATTAAGAAAGACAATTTGCACACAAAGATTTTAAAATGTTTATTTAACTTATCTTCTTTTATCCAGTTTTAGATCTGGGGCACTGTAGCACCTTAATTGAAGCTGCATGTCCTGGAGGAGAAAGAGGATAAGATTAGAATTAACTAAATTGGACAGGTGCAAAATATAGTGCAATATGTTTAAGAATGTTTTTAAGTGTTTGTGTCTAGTGTGTAATTTGCAGTGTTTTTAGTAGAATTGTGTTTTAAAATGTGGAACTCACCCTTTGTATCTTGTGTCCAGGCATCAAAGAGGTCCCAGGGGAAACAAGCTCCCTTTAAAAAGGTTCCGGGGCGGGACCAAGAGAGGAAATGTGTGGGGGAAACATGTTGGGCATTTTTAATGGTTTAGGGATTTTAAGTATATTTGGTGTTTGGTTTTAGGGTTTATTTATGTATATATTTATAAACATTTATATGGTTTATTGGTATTTGGGTTTTTATGAAGGTTAGAGTACGAGAGCGAATGTTATCTTGTTTTAAACACCCCTGGTATTTAACTGTAGCGTCATCCAATCAGGAGAACAGTATAAAAAGGCGCCTGAAAAAACATCATTTTATGTTCTGCTGCTGGAGGAGATGCTGCTCCTCTAACCTTTCTCGCACTTGCACTTGGCACTTTAATGATTGAAAAAAGAAATATAAAACTGGTGGACCACACCCGTGAGCTGTCTTCTGTCCACATCCTGCCGCTCTCGGTCATCCGCTACGTCACATTTCGTGTCAGAAGTGTTCACGACGTTACAACGCCTCTACCATGATTGTTTTCCTACCTTTTTCTTACTAATATTTTTCATTTGTGTACACCAAGGGCCATTTCAAGGTTGGGGTCTTTTGTTTAAACTCTGCCTTGTTTGATCTGAGGAACCCCCCCAAAAAAACTTTTTTGGACCAAGCCAGTAAAAACTGGCGCTATATTCACATACAATGTGGCACAGTTGTGAAAAAGGATCAAATACTGACATAATAAGGACTACAACAATATAACCTTAAAGGGGCTTGTGTATTTTTGTTTCCAATTATTAGACCATTTATAGGGAAAAATAAATAACTAACTAAATAAAATAAATAAATAAATAAAATTTCCCCAGGACAAAAGGTAGCAAAATAATTGTGGTAGAGGGGTCTGGCTCCCACACTATTTCTGTTCATCTGAAAAATCGGAAAACCTGCTTGGAATACTTCCCACTTCTTGATGCCCAAGTGAAATGAAATATAGGAAAACACTAAAAAAAGAGTATTTCCTTTCTTCTGTGAATCACTGTACAGTGTTAGAAGAGCAAATACGTCATTAGTACGCTGAACACTTCCCTTGTGCGAGCATACACTTATCTAAAGCAGTAGCAAACTCTTGGGTCTATATCTGTGAGGATGCCAGTGCAACATCAGTGCAGGCAGAATGATGAATGAGTCAGAGCAGATCACACAGGCTTGACAATCTCACTGACACGGAGAAGGCAAGGAGCCAGCCTCTGAAGAAGAACCAGGGCCTTTGTGGAGGGAACGGTGTGTAGGCGGCTCCATTTCAGTACTGCTGCCATCTGAGCACACCCACCAGCGCATTCAAACAGCACACCAACAGAGGCCCTGCACGGAGAGAAGAGAAATGACTTCCACTGGCACATCCTCCTACAGTAAGGAAGTTCCTGAGAGCAGTAGCACAGAGGGGTGGAGGAGCGGCGACCTGGGCTTTAATGCTTAAAACCCTCTTCAGAAAAAACACCAACAGGCTGTGAGGCGGGGTACAGTAGAGTGGTGTGGGCGGAGGGCAACAGCACGGCCCCATTAAGACATCAAGCTGTCACTGTTACACTTCAGGCCATAGACAAGAAAGCTTCAGAAGGATCAGTCCTCGCATACATGCGAGATCCTGACACAATCAGAGCAAAAATTTTGTTTAAAGGAGAGGCATTTCTTTTTTATTAGCTTGGTTGCACACCGTAGTTGAAGGACTTTTTTACAATGCCAGCCAGATGTAGCTGCAACCTTCAGCCAAGATTCATGCACTTTCCAGTGTCTCTTTGGTTTTTCTGTGGGTCCCCACCACAAAAGTTGTCCAAGCGGTTCTAAGAATTTTCATCAATCTCAGCTCCTCTTGATAAGCAGCAGCTCTACATCTAGCTCCCTGAGCTAGAGGAAAACAACTGTTGTCCTTTGATCATGGCCCAAAGCCTTTTACCAAAAGTGAAGGGAGAGAATGTAGATTGACCAATCCCAAGATCAAAAAATTTGTTTATAGCAAATAGAATAAAAGAAAATTCTGTTAAAAATTCAATAAAGCTCAAAGCATCAACAGTAGCTTTTACATTTTGGTGAGGTATAAAATAAATATCTTCCCTGGGACCTCCTCCCAGTGGGACATACCAGTGGGAGGAGGCCCTGGGGAAGACCCAGGACACGCTGGAGGAACTATCTCAGCTGGCCTGGGAATGCCTTGGGGTCCCACCAGAGGAGCTGTAGGGCGTGTCTGGGGTCTGGGAGTCCCTGCTTAGACTGCTGCCCCCGAGACCTGGCTCCGGATAAGCAGAAGAAAATGGATGAATGGATAAAATTAGAAAATATATTTAACAATGACTCTGTAATGGTAACAAAATAATTTGTGTTGTATGCATTAAATATGTGTGAAGTATAGTACTTGAATAAATGGGATATAGTCATTGTTTTTGAACACTCATGCACCAGACTGGAGCATTTGTCCCAGAAGAAAAACAACATTTACTGGTTGTCGACAAATCTATGAGTAAACACCACCTGCCAGCTACTGAAAAAATACATGAATATTTGTGTCTTCTCCACAGTCTCTTCTCCAGAATAATGTTGTTTTGAACGTGACCTTGCCTTTGAATGCTAGTTGCTATTGCTGATAATGACAACAGATTGCAGAGACTGCCCTGCTATTACTTACAAAATACAATTTAACAAAGTCAAAGGCTTTGAATCACTGGACCGTGGTTCTATTTCCTCCAAAATAGGTATCATTTATAAAAAAGTGTTCAGCTGGAGCACGCAGAATGTAGAGACACAGTGTCTTTGTTCAACATTGTGCAATTAGCAAAAGCAAAAATGATGAACTGCTGCCGTCTAAAACAGGTGATGAAAACGCTGCAAGGTGCGAAAGCCTCCCACTGCGACTAAGGAATCCATTTCGGAACACTGACTGCTGATATACTGATTGGATTTTTTTGTTGAGTGGATGTGTCCAAAAATAACAATATAATAATCGGGGAGAATGAGGGCAATTCATTTAAATAAGTTATTTTCATTTAATCTACTGATGTGAGAAGACATCATCTAAGCTTTAATAAAGTGCTTATCAAAACATGAACAGTACGTGGTCTGGCATCACACAAATGATCTGCCTGTATGTGGTGCTATTTGTATCAGTTTCACATGAGATGCCATCCCAGACACATCTAATCATCACTGATTTATTATGAATTTATTTTCTGTAAAAGCTGATGACTTGAACAGGAAATGATTATGAAAAATATGTTCCACAGTCTAATGTAATATAACTTATACTGACAAGACTGTTCTCTATAAAGGCAAGACAGATAAAGATCTTGTCCATTCCTGACTTCAATCCCTATCCAATACATCAATACAGCCAGTAACATGTTGTTTGGAGCAGAGTTTAGAGTTCAGATTTAGATAATATATTTTACAATTGATTTCTGTTAAAAAGCAATGACATATTGAGAGTATTGTTTATATTCAAGAAAAAACATGCATTGAATGCCATTTTATTTGTTATTAATTTTTTTTTTTTTTTTTTTAATCTAATCAAAATAAATCAAATAAAAAAATAAAATCCTAGTTTAATTTTGGCATATTGTACAGCCCTAATTCATTTCAGTTTGCATTTATCTTTATTTATGCAGCTCTGCTTGTGTACAAGTCTCCGACATGTTAGTGCCATCTCTAGGGAACCATCTCACACTCTGAGGACTTCAGGGACCAGCCTCCGGCTGGTGCCCAGAGTCAGGACTAAACATGGAGAATCACTGTTTCAGTTTTATGCAGCTAAAACCTGGAACCCTCTTCTTGAAGATGTGAGACAGGCCTCTACATTGACAATGTTTAAATCCAGGCTCAAAAAGGCTCCGTTTAGCTGTTCATATGACTGTAAAGTTTTTATTCTGCACTCTTCTCTTTTGATGTTAATTGTATGATGATTATTTACGTTTTGATTAGTTTGTAATGTGATTTTAATGTTTTTATTATTCTGTAAACCACTTTGATTTAATGTGTATGAATTGTGCTATACAAATAAACCTGCCTTGCCTATACAGAGAGAGCCCAATGAGAGTACCCAGACTGTCTTTCATGAACACCCTGTTAAAATACAGAACAATACACAAAGCAAACAAACAAACAAACAAAATAACTACATAGGCTTATTTAAACAAAAACAGGAGCAGATGTGAGTATAAATGTTTATCACCAGATTATTCCATCCATCCATTAATTTTCTTCCGCTTTATCCGGGGCCGGGTCGCGGAGGCAGCAGTTTCAGCAGGGAGGCCCAGCCTTTCCTCTCCACACACACTTCAGTTTCTCCAGCTTCCTCCAGGAAGAGCTGGAGGAAGCTGGAGAAACATAGTCTCTCCAGCGTGTCCCGGGTTTCTTCCCTGGGGCCTCCTCCTGGTGGGACGTGCCCGGAACACCTCCCTAGGGAGGTGTCCAGGAGGCATCCGAAATAGATGCCCGAGCCACCTCAGCTGGCTCCTCTCGACGTGGAGGAACAGCGGATCTACTCCGAGCTCCTCCCATGTGACTGAGCTCCTCACCCTATCTCTAAAGGAGCGCCCAGCCACCCCGCGGAGGAAACTCATTTCGACCGCTTGTATCTGCGATCTTGTCCTTTCAGTCATTATCCAAAGCTCATGACCATAGGTGAGGGCAGGAACGCAGATTGACTGGTAAATTGAGAGCTTTGCCTTTCGACTCATTCGAGCTCATCCTTTACCAGGACAGACCGATACAGCGACCACATCACTGCAGACACTGCAGTCCAGATTATTAAAGTGCATTACTGGCACCAATCTATCCAGTTTTGCACGTTCTTGAAATGTATTCCATTTCTGTGAAGCAAAACATCAAAAATCTTTTTTCCCCAATTTCAGTTCTGGTGCGGCCCTGCTTTTCGATATAGACAATCATGATATCTTGTATTAAAAGTTCCCATATCAAAGTTCAAAAAGCAAGTCAGATATTCAGGCAGTTTATCAAGTAGTCCCAAATAAATACATATTATATAGTGCTGTTCCCTTCTGACAGACAGCAATGGCCAACCTACTTTTTCATAGAGTTTCAGAGTGTACAGTGATGAATTAAAAATCCATCACCTGTTATGAAATGAAGGGCAAAGTGAAAGAGTGTAACGAAAGGTTTCAAAGTAGAAGCTGAAGTCTGCAAGTGTATTATATTGCTAGTGGTACAGAAGAAGAAATGGTTTCAAGATATGTGTTGTCAAGGATACGTTTTCATCAACATATTTATAGGTGGTGACTCTTTCAATCAATGTACTCTTAAACTCTTAAAAAAAATGTATATCCAGTTTTATTTAAATTCACTGATAATTTATGACTTTTAAGGCAATTTTGGATTTCTATAAAATCTTGCTGCATTTCCTGATCAGTAGAGGGAGCACTTGCATACAAAACAGCATCATCATCATATACATGTATGAGGCCTTTTCTTAGACAAAAAAAAAACAAAAAAGAAAAAGATTTATATCCATCGGCTACTACTGCCTGGGTCCTGCTTGAAAGATAATTTTGGAACCAATTATATGTAGCATTGTCAAATTCAATTCAAACAAGATATCGCTTCATCAGTCTGCATACAGATATTGTACACAGTACTTACCACCAAATCAAAGTAATTTTTTCCTTCACTACATGTATATATAACTTTTTCCTATTGGGTCACTCTGCAGCATCTCAAGCAGGTTTATGTGTGGCGGTAGAATCAAAGGAAGAGGAAGGACTGCTATTCCAGTCAGACCATAAGCTGAAAGCTTGAGGGCACCTTTCCCTATTCACCTCTTCATTAATCCCAAAACCCACATGAGGTAGAGCAGGCCGGGAGGAGGGGAGCACTCACATTGGCCTCATGTCAAACCAGGTAACTGCCACTGCTGCAGACAAGCGGAGCATTTCACACAAATCGCCTTTCTATGGATCTGGCTTGTTTTGAAATGAAAGACTGAAGATTATATTTTACGCTATTGATTTGCACCGACGGAGGCAACTACATGGACAAAGACATTTACTCGGGGAAAGGGGGAAAAATCAATAGGAGCAGGAATAGGACAAGCTGAGATAATATGTAATAAGTGGACACAGCGTAAAATTGAACTGTGTTACAAGAATAGCACTGTGGGCCAGAAAGGACAATTGTCATTTTACACAAACTACAAGAAAATTGACTTTCAGAAAGTATGTTTAATAATATACTTGTATCATAGGTGCTAAGTTTGATGTTTTTTTTCCAATTTTTGTATCAGATAGATCCTATTGTGCCATGGAGCTAGGTGAGTGAGTACCGCAGATTTAAATTAATTTCTGGACAACTTGGATTTTTTTATACTGTCTCAAACTTAACCCACCAAACAACTGTCTTTACTGTAAATCATGAATGACATTAAGGTGCATGGAGAAGCTATTTGCCTGGAATGTTCCACACTATGGTATTAAAAGTACATACCACTTATTCAAATACCAGTGATTTACTGCTAAAAATATCTTCAAAAATAAGGCATTCTTAAATAAATAATGATACTGAAACATTATGGCCCAAATTAAGATTTAAATAATGCAAGACAATCCCAGAAATACATTTTTACATAGACTATTTCATTAAAAGAGATGAGCTGTAACAAATAAATAAAGCAGAATGTACCAATAATTATCAATAGAAGGAACTTATTCACCCCTCAACAAATCAAATTTTATCGCATTACAACAGAAATACCCAAAATCTCCACACTTTTGCAAAGACAAAGTACTCACAACAAATATATTGTTCCAGCTTTCATATATGGAACAATCGACAGGCCTATTCACAGATCTAATGTGTAACACCAGCCAGATATGAGTTTAATGTCAGAAATTTCTAGGTAAAGCAATAAAATTGCTATAAAACAAGCATGTGGCAAATCCCTCCACTGGAAAGCTGAAAAACGCTCACGATAATTTTCCATTCTTTTAGATGCCTATGGCATATATGAATGCACAAAGAGTTGATAGAAACCCCCTATTCTCCAGACAAACACAGCATATAAGTAGAACAATTGCAAATATAAGCACAAAAGAGTAAACAAATATCCAATAACAGAACCTGAAAGTTACATTTAGAAACTCAGTATACACGCAGTGACAGTTAAAGCTATGTTTAAGTGAAACTGAAGTAGACGGTAAAAAACTGTTCTTTTGGAGTTGCACTTTTCTGTGAAGTCCCTTGTGTTTAAACTTCAGAGTTCCTGGGGACAAAGGCCTTAAAAGCCTGTCTGTGGGCTGGACAAATTGACACTCTGCAGTTTGGAAAGGGCAAATGGAGAAGAGACTGCACTTGCTGCATACGTGTGTGTAACTGGAGTTTATCCATCTTACTTGGACCAAAAACTGAAGAGCCGAATGATGACATGGCCACAATGGAGAGTGTTTGCATGATGCATGGTAGGGAAAGTGTTTTGTAATGATTTACCTCTGCAGAAAGGCCAAAGGATGAGAAAGCGCTTGGTGGTAAAGAGTGTGAGGCTGCTAAAGGGCTCATGTTTCAGTCACACAGGCCAAGTGCATTCAAGTCGTCACACTAATGTAGCATGCACCCACTCTACATTACATCAGAAATATATGATGATATGATATTTACTTTCCTTTGGCTTTTCCCTCCTGGGGCTGCCACTGCAAATCTGTGGCCTCTGGTGCACAGTGATATGCATATTAAAGGATTTTATCTAGATCCACTTCCTTGGTTCAAGATCTCATTTAGTAAAACCTGAAAAAATTAGAGATAATATAGTAGCTATGGGTGATGTTGTCCTGATGGCTTCTCGAGCCAGACCTGCAGCAGGCCTGGGGCGGTTAGACATTTGCCATCTAATCAAATCTAATACGAGCATACTTGTGTTTTTGAGCAGTTACTTCCCTCTACGCAGGACGAGCAACCTATAGACCCCTCCAGTGTTTGTAAACAGAACACCAATATTCTTAAGGCAATGCTAGAACACTGACTCTAATGCATTTCATATAAGTGTTAGCCACCAAACATCACAAAGTATGAAAAATATTGGAATGTTTGGGGGCTGGGGCTACACAGAATTGCACACAGAATAATCAAAAAATGTTCAAAAAATGTAAAAGCACTAGCTTGTGCCTCTTTGTAGCTGTATTCCACTACTTTAACTTCATGAAAGCCTTCAAACCAGTACAAAGCCCTGAAGTTTTTTTTTTTGTTTTCTTTTGAATGAGCCACAGAAGTCAAATGTGAGCTGGTACTGAAAAAGACAATCAAATAAACCATAGGAGATGAGGTTATCACCGAGAAGTGGATAAATGTCTTTGCTGAGGCGATATACAAGAGCCAGTTTAGAAACGTCAGCGGGCTGTCTCCAGGAGAAAGATGGAGCTTCGCCCACGCAGGCAGGCTGAGACAAGGAATGTGGAGAGGAGTGACCAGGAGCAGCGCTATCCAGACTGTCCAACACCAGGGCTGGCTCTGGGACAGGCAACAAGGGCACACTTTGGATTTGGAGGTGCTAAAATGTAGAGAGAAGATAAAGCCAGCTCATCAGGATTTAGCCAGCATCCAATTTTTTTTTTTTTTCTACTAAAAACCCTCCTAGGTATAAAGCTGTGCAATAGATGTTTAGAACACATATTCTTGAGGCTTTAACTCCCTTTCAAACAGGCTTTTTCTCACCTTGGGATTAAGTATTTCACATTTTATAACATAAAATAAAGTCTACATTTGGAAAACACATAAACACCTGGCTTCTAATGACGCATTTGGGCATTGGAGCTCCCTCTGCTGTCAGCAACCAGAAAGAACAATGGGGGAAAAAAAAAAAAAATAGAATCTATTAATGTGACTGCTCAGCTAACAGCCATGTGTTTGTTGAGAACACAGTTTGACAGAAGACCCAATCCAGTGATTATGGAAAACTGCATAGGAGAAGTCCAGATTTTTACCCGTGACACAACAGTCCACGAAAAATTCTCAGAGACAGCCAATTTCAATTAATAGATTAATGAAACAAATGTGAATGAATCAGAATCCAACTGTAGGTATGTATTTGATGAGTGGACAATAATATAACAATATGACATGGTTAAAAGTTCAAAAAGTCAAATTTGCATAATATGAATTCTTTAAATTGCATGATTCATATGGAGATATATGTACAGTATTATGTCATGAGACATTACATCGTCAAAACAGTGTAAAAATATATATTGATAAACATTCCTATTCTACTTTACCAACTTCTTCTCTACTACCAAAAACAATTAAAAAACTTAACTTATTAAGACTAAATTCCACTTTGCCTTCATCATGGCCGACTTGAGAATGCAGAGAAATGAGTGGGAGGGCTCACTTGACTCTCAATTCGATTAAGTGAAATCTTAATAGCAGTGACTTCTAGTGCCAAAAAAGCTGATAGTGCTGCAAAATATAATTTGAAAAAAGGGAATACCAGAGTAATGGAAAGAGCACTATACATAGTTCAAGCCGGGGGTTACATAAGACTGCACTGAGTTCATGGACATTTAGCATCTCCAAGGAGCGTCATCAAATATGCAACAACTTTTCCATACCTCTGCATCACAGATAATGCTAAAGGTTTTAAAATGAGCACCACATATAACTGCTGATTTACAGAGATCGGTATATAACGCTTTAGCCAAAAGTTAACAATAAATAGAAGCTTTCATTTCGGTTGCGTTTACTGTAGTGAAAAATATGTCCTTACTCTGACCGAGCATTTCCACAAACCTGACTCTTATTTGGCCTAGAGGAGGGCCTCTTCCTGCTAAACATGACTGTCAAACTCCCTCGGACTGGGGCTCCATGCAAGATCTCACCTCATGGGGTCTCAGTGATCCTAAAAAGGTGAGGAATCAATCCAAAACTACATGGGAGGAGCTGGTCAATGACCTGAAAAGAGCTGGGACCACCGTTTCCAAGGTTACTGTCAATAATACACTAAGACGTCATGGTTTAAAATCACGCATGGCACAGAAGGTTCCCCTGCTTAAACCAGCACATGTCCAGACCCATCTTAAGTTTGCCAATGACCATTTGGATGATCCAGAGGAGTCATGGGAGAAAGTCAAGTGGTCAGATGAAACCAAAATAGAACTTTTTGGTCTTAATTCAACTCGCCGTGTTTGGAGGAAGAAGAATGATGAGGACCATCCAAAGAACACCAACCCTACTGGGGGTGGTAGCATCATGCTTTGGGGGTGTTTTTCTGCACATGGGACAGGACGACTGCACTGTATTAAGGAGAGGATAACCGGGCCCATGTATTGCAATATTTTGGGGAACAACCTCCTTCCCTCAGTTAGAGCACTGAAGATGGGTTGTGGCTGGGTCTTCCAACATGACAATGACCCAAAGCACACAGCCAGGATAACCAAGGAGTGGCTCCGTAAGTAGCATATCAAGGTTCTCGAGTGGCCTAGCCAGTCTCCAGACCTAAACCCAATAGAAAATCTTTTCAGGGAGCTCAAACTCCGTGTTTCTCAGCGAAAGCCCAGAAACCTGACTGATCTAGAGAAGATCTGTGTGGAGGAGTGGGCCAAAATCCCTCCTGCAGTGTGTGCAAACCTGGTGAAAAACTACAGGAAACGTTTGACCTCTGTAATTGCAAACAAAGGCTACTGTACCAAATATTAACATTGATTTTCTCAGGTGTTCAAATACTTATTTGCAGCAGTACAAATGATTTATTTTAAAAAATCATACAATGTGATTTCCAGATTTTTTTTGGATTATGTCTCTCACAGTGGACATGCACCCAAGATGAAAATTTCAGACCACTCCATGATTTCTAAATGAGAGAATTTGTAAAATCACAGGGTGTTCAAATACTTATTTGCCTCACTGTACCTGTTGACAATGTTTTCATTACAAAATGTATTGTATATTGCAAATAACTTTGTAATGTACAACTTAATGCACTAGTACTAAATTGGGTATAGTGGAAATATGGCATTAGTCAAATTTCAATAGTTAGTTAAGTTAATATAGAAGTGAAAAGTTAATGCATAATTATTCAGTGTAATTAAAATGGCTGCACAAAGCATCAGGCTTATTTAAATGCAATATGCCAAATGATGTTTCGGCCACTTGTGTTATTTGAATTGGTTTGAGATGAGCGCTCTGTCAGCTGCCTGAGAAAACCCGATGGAAAGAGAAAAACGACAGGAGCAGAGGATGTCATGACATGAGTGCAGGTCAGACAGGAACAAGAATATATGAGCAGAAAACCACAGACACTGACTGACCTGACCTGAGGCAGCCATCTTTGTTTATTACACCCACTGCAAACCTGAGGGTACAAGCAGAGCAGGCCAACTGAACCAAACACATGCTGAATAGAAGATAAACACCAAGGAAAAAAGACAAAAAGAGAAACTGGGCCTTTCATTTTTTTTTCATGGACCAGGCTGTCTGCATGGAGGTTGTATTGCTTTTCCTGAAGTGTTTCACAGTATGGGATTAATCTTACATATTGCAGGTGTTTTTATTACATGTGATGCCAAAACAACATGTATCTGTGAGCAGATACGTCTTTCCAAAGATCTGACCAGTGTTGATGCAAAATGCTGGTCTCCATAGTTCATTACCATACTCTGGCCATTCTAAGCAAAGCAACATCTCCTTGGAGAAAGGCAGATGGTAGACCCACCACCAAAAAAGTGACACAGTGCAACTTTAAACGATATATTACAAAGATATAAGCAGGTCAGTTAAGAGTAAAGTGTCAATATTAAACCACTATATCTGAAATAATCAAATTATTTACTTTTTGTAGTTAAAGTTGTTTCTTTCTTGCAATTGTATAACAGATATGAAAACGTAATATTGTTTTATATTATATTATATACATTATATTATATATTTGTCTATTCGTATTTTGTATATTTGCTTTTTGCTAGCCTTCGCTGTGCACTTTCACTCAGGAGGTGTTGCATAACGTCTTCAAAGCTTGAGCAGAAAACTCAAAAATCAGTGGAGGTAAACAAATGTTAGTCATCGGGGTTGTGTTGAGTCTTACACAACCGCCGCATGTTTATATGTGTGTGAGTGGGAGAGAGGAAGAGGATGCAGGTGATCAAGTGCATGCTGATTTTTTGAACTTTTCAGGGGTGGATGGGAGGTGCTCGCTGCTTTCACCGAAAAAGGATCGATTTCAGACAAGTCAGGATTAAAGAGCCCTCACTTTAATTTATTCTTGTCAAGATAAATGCTCTTTACATCTTGCATTATATGGTAAAAGCTGCAAAATAAGGTGCATGTTTTAAGAATTATGGGAAACCAACTGGCTGACACTATCCCAGACACTTGGCTTTCTGTCATGGTGCATTTTCATGATAAAAATGCACAGTAGGTACAGATTAGGAAACTCTATAAACCTGAGCTCCTCCACTGCCATTATTTTTCTTACTAATTTAATTTGATCAGTTTTCATTATTGTGTCTAGAGTCAAGACAAAAGACCCCAAACTCATTAACAGCCCATGGTGTACACCAGTAAAAAATATTGGTAAGATTAGGGTAGCAAAATAACTGTAGTGGACGGGTCTGGCTTCCCAGAGAAACAAAATAAACAAGTGCACTATCCCTGACAGTTGTTTCTGTGTCATGGTGGAATATCACAGTAGCAGAAAGTGGGCAGGGCTTAAAGTTCAATCTAAATCATGTTCCTGACTCACGGTTAGAAATCAGATACAGGAATAAGCACAAGCTAGTCTAATAAGATAATTACTATAGATGATTACATGCTGGATCAGGGATCAGCAACCTTTAACACCCAAAGAGCCATTTGTACCCAGTTTCGACGGGGAAAAAAAGCACGCAAATATTTTTTGACATCTAAAATGAAGATAAAACTGTATATATTTGTTTTTGTTTTTTTTAGTCTTACGCTTTGTGTAAACAGCTATAGTTATGATAGGGGTCCTCAACCTTTTTATAAAAAATACAACTCACCATACCGCTAAATCAGTGGGAGCCCTGCACTTGTTTCTGTGATGAGATCCTCCCATCAGGAGTGATGGGAGACAATGACTCCCGCAGCGTGTTTATGTCCAGTCTGCTCCGTAATTTCTTTCAAAAAACTCACTAAAGGCTTATCTTTTAATCCAGGTGCTTAGTTTCCATGCGCCAAAGCAGTTTTGAGTGTGTCATTGCCTTGTTCGCTTTCCCTGCATATTACGCAGAGCGGACTCGACGCGTGAGTCACCTGTAGCAACAAACCCATATTTTAAGTAGGACTCCTGCGTAACGGACCGGAACCAATCCCCAGTTTATGAAATCAACGTAGTGCTACAGATCCTCCTGCTCCTGAACCTCTGCACAGCATCGGTATCCTTATGCAGGACTGTGAGTTGTGTCTGTGAGGCGTCAGCGGTGTTTGTTTTTAACATAGTTCTGTGAGTGTGACGCTTATTTTGAGCGACAAATATAATTTTATTTTAATATTTCAACATTACAGTAATTTTCCAATTTAAAAAAGAAGTAACACAAATAAAATACACTTCAATTAAATACTTACTTAATATCAATGAAATCAGACATGATTTTTATTAGTTTTTATTGTTCTAATGTTCCCAAGCCAGTGTGGCATTTCATTATAACTAGCGATTCATTAAAAGGCATCATTCACAGATTTCAGCTTCCTGTTTTAGACATTTTGAGGACTTTCACCATTCAAAAGACAGAGAGGTGTTTTAAATTGTTAATTGCTATGGCAACGGTGCTCATTTTTCCATCATTCTGAAACTGATAACCTATACAGGCTAATCGAATAAGAGAACTATATACAATTGACTATATACTAAATCGTCCTTAACAAGTACACAGTGTCATGGGCAAAGTAAACCTGCAAGTGGTACCCCAAAGGAAATCAACACTCTCATTCAGTTTATTACCAATGCTAACTGCCTTATTGGTCATTAACCCTAGCAGATATCACTTTCACTGATAAGGCTGTGCGGACTCCAAGTGATCTAATAACGTTCCCGCGCTAATGAGAGCGTACCCAGCCAGATTTAGCACAAAGCTTTGACTCTTCGTTTTGTTCAGAGAAAAAAAGCCTGAAAGGTGTGGAAAAGCTAGAGATGCAGCAGATGCAGAAGGAGAGAGGGGCGCCAGGTCAGAGTAACAGGGAAGTGCAGTGCTCATATAATGAGACATGAGTACACGGGGGGCACTGTAAACCTATTAAGAACAAAAACAGGTATCTGGCTCACACTGGAGAGAAATAAAAAGGGAGAGATGGAGAGAGGGAGAGAGGAAGTGAGAAAGAGTGAGACAGACATTGCATCAACTCAAACAGCAGTATAAACGAATGATAGTATATAGTAGAGAGAGAGAGAGAGAGAGAGAGAGAAAGGGAAGGAGGACGAGAGAAAGTGAGATGGAGGGCAAGAGAAAAGAGAGACGGCCATTTTACATCAACTCAAACAGCAGTGCAAATGAATGAAAAATAAGACAGAGAGATGGAGAGAGAGAAAGGGAGGGAGGAAGAGAGAGAGTCGGAGAAATAGTGGGATGGTGAGAGAGATGGACATTTTATATCAACTCACAGACAGCAGTACAAATGAAATGAGTTTGGGGGATTGTCTTGTATTATATGCGCAATCTGTGAGGAAAAACAGCATGACAACTGAAATAATGTGAAGTGAATGATAACAATAAGAATACTGAACGCACACAGCTCCATTTTGTCAGCATTTGTTGTGATATTATGGATGGGCTCACTGTAATGCAGGATTGATGCCTTTTGTCTAAAAATGTAGCCTCGCCTTTATGTACTGCTGGGCAAAATGTTAAATGCTGTCATACTGATCTATTGTTGATGATATTTTTTCTTTTCAAACAACAACAAATAAGACTGGTATTAAATGTGGATTTTCTGAACACAATCCAGACAGACTTTAAATCAGTGCCATTTGTCACAAAAATATGCAAATATATTCCTGCGAAAGTGCTAAATGCGCTCCAAACCACATGCTTTTACTCACAGGACTGGCTGTAGACCTCTTAGTTTAAACACGACAAGCATATCATTGACGATTTCAAATGACTGGATCTCCATGAAACAATTATTGTAAAAAAAGACAACATCACATCTGTAAATTGTTGCCATAAAAATCACATAAGTTGTATAACTTACTGTATCAACCATAAGCAACAGTCATATTTCATATACGACTTCTCCCCTGGTTGCTACCCTAATATCACCGATGAGGAAATTGCACTAAATCGATTCAACACACACACAGATGGAAGAGTGAACATGAGGTTGACAAAAACATTTATCACCAAGTTTAAAGAAAGTTTTAGTCAGAGATAGGAATCTGTAAGTCAGAAGGAGAACACGCACAGCCCAAAAGACCTTGAACAAACAATTTTACAGTTCTCTCAAACTTGTCTTTGGATTTAAACTGAGTATCAACATTTATAGCTTGTTTGAAGACATCCATCTTGAACTTATATTCTAATGTTCTGGGATGTGGTTTTCATTAGAATAATTCTAACCTTTTGAGTGACAGCAGCTCAGTGCAATGCTGTATGCATTAGCAAATGTGATTGAGTACATAAAGCCGGACAGTGTTCTCCCCTTAACCATAGGCTATGTAAGTGGACATAGCAAACCTGCTAGCTGCTAGGTTCCAAATAAGGAAGTAGGCACGGCTGCAGATTGGCTCCTATTGAAGAATCTGTGCCCATCCCTCTGTGACTGCTGCTGTCAGGCTTCTCATTCTCACCTTAAAATGTTTGTTCTAATCTGCTTTCCTTGATCCTGGTGTTTATTTAGCTATTGTGTATGTACATCAAGATATGAACAACAATAACAGACCAATCAAATTCGATTGACAGCGATGTGGAAACCAGCAATACAGGCTGGAAGGGGCAGACCTTCAACAACCTCGCTCCTGATTGGCTCTTCCATTGCCATGAAACACGCATCGGAATCAGCTGCTATAACTGCTAGCCTTGATTGGCCACTTCTTTATACAGTCTATGCCCTTAACTTATGGTTTGCTTTGGAGCAGTAGCTAAAGGCATCTTTTCCTCTTTTGTATTCAGGACCTAGTCGAGGCTTAATCTTGCTGGTTGTGATTAGGTAGAACACCTCCATAGTAGGGATGTTACAATATCAAATTTTTGAATCGCAATTATTAGCTGAAGTTAGCGCTTTTGCTTTTTTTCTCTTTGCTAAGAAACAAGATGACAAAACAAACCATGGAGCTAAAGTGATTTAAAGTAGAGGCGATATCCAGTTCATCTCACATCAAGTATCCTGGTGCATGCGTTGTGCATTTGTGTGTGGTTCAAGTGTGTGCCTGTGGTGCATCTGTCTGTGCGTGGTGCATGTGTGTGCGTGAGTGGTGCATGTGTGTGCGTGAGTGGTGCATGTGTGTGCGTGAGTGGTGCATGTGTGTGCGTGAGTGGTGCATGTATGTGCGTGAGTGGTGCATGTATGTGCGTGAGTGGTGCATGTATGTGCGTGACTGGTGCATGTATGTGCGTGAGTAGTGCATGTGTGTGGTGCATCTGTGTGTAGCGCATGTGTGTGTCTGTGGTGCATCTGTGTTGCGTGGTGCATCTGTGTGCTGCATGTGTGTGTCCATGGTGCACATCTGAGTCTGTGGTGTATCTGTGTGTGCGTGGTGCATCTGTGTGCGTGGCGCATCTGTGTGCGTGGCGCATCTGTGTGCATGGTGCATCTGTGTGCGTGGCGCATCTGTGTGCGTGGTGCATCTGTGTGCGTGGTGCATTCGTGTGCGTGCATTTGTGTGCGTGTGTGCGTGGTGCATGTGTGTAGTGCTTGTGTCAGTGCACTCATGGTGAAGGCCTCCCTCCTCCTCTAGCAAAGCGGTCAAGAAAGAGAGAGCAACTCAAGCAACACACAATGACTACAACTGTTTATTGAATGCATCTAGCACAAAAAAAGCTTATTCGCAGTTTACTGACTATGTGAATTGTGTGGTTGGGCTGCACACACACACCGAGTGAGTGACTGAGTGTTGTGCGTCGCATTGCACTTTGAATGAATTTTCTGCAATATATCGTAAGTTCAAACACTACGATTAACCTACTGTGGCCATAACGATTTGTGCTAATTGGAAAACCTGTTAATCTTCATATCCCGACTCCACAGTAAGGCTGCAATCTTATCAAAGAATCTACTGCAGGGTCCAAATTCAATCTCTCTGAAAAAAAGATGAACTCTGAGGTAAGAAAAGCCAATCTTTGTCACTAATCTGGCAGTGGTCAGGTCTGACAGTCAAAGCAGAGAGACTCTAGGGTCAAATGATGGGATTTATTTTTTCATGATGAGGTACTTTCTCCTAATTCCCTACCACATGTGATGGATGAGGAGGGAGATTAAAATGCTTTGCAACTGACAGAGAAAAATTAACACAATTTCCTTTTGATAATTGTTACACCAGGCACTGAGAGTCCATTAAAATGAAAATGGTCTGACTCACCTTTGAATATTACCTCAGCCAAGAACTTAGCTGAAATTCAATGAAAATACCATGAAATGCATTCATAATATAGCTATTTGCACGCTGTTACTAACAACTATCAACTACTCTGCATGGAAACTGGAAAGCGGGACATTCTGAAAATACAACAGTGAAATTCTGTAATCCCAGATGGAGCAGACTTTCTACAGCTGAAAAAGTCGATGTTGCCAAAAAATTACAAGCCGGCATCAGTGGTCTGAAAAATGAACAGAAATCTAATCCTAGTCATATTATTTCATTCCTTGTGAAAACACTTGTATCCTCTGCCAATGCACTCTTTACACTACAACCCCATTGCATTGTAAGCATTGTTATATGTGTTAAGAGCATCACTGAAGCTGTCAAATAATTATACTGTGATATTTGATATAATGGGCAAACAGACGGGCGTGCCATTTCCTCTACTGGCACACATTGTAGAGTTTACAAGAGCTTTATCGCAGAGCCAGGATTGCTGCTTAAAGACGGCTTCAAACAAGAATGGAAACGTGCCCGGCATTTTAATCCGGTTTGGAATTGTGTACAGCTCTGGAGCTATTCATGAGTAGGGAACACTCCAATTGGAAGCACTTTAACCACAAGAGAGTCGCGCCATGTTCTGTTTTCGTACTGTCGACACCAGAACAACAGTAATCAGATGTCAGCTTTCAACAGGTCACATCAATCAAACATACAGTGCCTATAGAGATAGACTGCATACTGGGAACCCACCTCTGAAGTGAAGTTGAGCTACAGTGATTCATCTGCTGCTCTTTGGAAGATCAAAAGATTCAGAAACAGAATTCCTTTGTTTATATCTTCCATTTTTTCCTACAAAATATGAATGTAGAAATGTGGTTTTCCCAAATCATGTATCCAGAGGTAGTAATGTTACTGTATTGCAAGATGGTGATTGCAGTTTAAGGTGGTGTCCAAATGTCCACCCTAGTCCCAAACTCCTCATTCTCTACATAGTCCCGCACTCTTTAGCAGACTATATAGTGCTCTCATTCACAGAGCGATTCGAAACATGTGACTTTGGCATTTCAGTGAAAAAAAAGTCAGCTAAACGCCACTAAAACTTGATTTCTGTCATAAATAATGATCAGTGCCGACACCAGCAACTTTACACAGCAATGGTTTATTCAATAGCGCTTATTCATAATCATCAGGATCAACAGTGCAATAAACAGCCCTTCTGTCTGCTTTCATTCAGTCGTGTTGTGTTCAGTTACAGAAAAGACGCTGTCCGCTGTCGTTTTTCCAACTCTCGAATGGCATTGTGGTCCATATTGACCACTAATGCTCAGTACTTGTCAAGGTGCATTTTGGGAATTTTCAGTACTTTTTCAATCCTTGGTCATTCAGACACCACAAAAAAATGGTGTGACAACTAAATAATGCCCTAAAGAGGGAACAATGTGGACAGTGTTTGTTCTATAATGGCTGACACTTATAAAAACTAGACTTTAATTAGCCTTAACAAAGCACGAATGAAGGCTTAATGAAAATTAACATGTTTATTAAGAATGATTCAGGCTTGGTAATTAGAGATCGACTAATTATTTTTTTTTTTTTCCAAGGGTGATGCCAATACCGATTGTTTCAAATCCAGAGAAACTGATGGCTGATAAGCACGATATTTTTGGGCGAATATACAAGGCAAATTTGGATTATTTCCCCCAAATTACATGATTTGAAAATATTACAAACTCATCCACAAGGCTGTTTACTACAAAGTGGATAGAAGAGCTGTTTAGTTGGGTTTTGTACAGTGTACTCTTTGCACTGAAGTGTTAAAATATGGTGTGATGCATATTATTAAACCATCTGTTGGCCCAAATTGAATATTGGCCTCTTCAAGAGATTTAAGGCCGAAAGCCGATATGCTTGAAAGTGCAAATATAGAGTAACTATATCCATATCTATTAGTAACTAGTAACTACTTAATTAAGGATTTAGGAGTTATAGGGTTTGGGTATTAATTACACTAGCTATACTAATACTCTACTAAATAAATTTGTGCGTAAAATATGTGACACACACATTGCAAATACCAAGTTACTAAGTTGGATTTTGGATGTTTGGTTTCCAATGCCAGAAAGGCAGACACTGAGGCCAGAACAGCCACTGTGACAAACACATTGTTAAAATCAATCTGTCACCACTGCGCATGCCAAATAACTAATAGCTTCCCCTCGAAATTCAGAATAATCACCTAAATCTATTTTGTCAACCGGGCGAGAGGGGAAGTCCAGAAATATAGAGCCGTATGTTCCCATTGTATGAACTGTTTAATATTGAAAGGGCTTCATTGTGCAATAATGACAGCCATACTGGAAGCTAAAGGATAAATGGTCGCTATAGTAGAGGCCAGACCCGTGGTGGCATGAATGGTTAAGTGTTGAAGATGGAAAACAGCAGCTTCAAATACCCCCCCCCTCCCCAGCCAGAGGCTCTGGTTGAGAGGTGATCAAGTGGGCGTTTGTGTGCTTCGGAATAAATAATGCGTCTTTATTCCGAGGATAATGTCGCAGACTACAGGGAAATGACTGTATGGCAATGGACAGCAACAAAAGTCCAGTCAGAACGAAATTACCTCACTTCAAGACCATCCTCAACCATCGTGGGGAAGAGGGAAGAGTTCATTTTATTTACAATGTGCAATAACAAGACCACTATGAAATATATGCGTTGGTAGAGGAAAAATATGTGGCTAAAAAGAGTAGCGTGGGTGACTGTATAACCTTGCAGCCCTCTGGGAGCTTTGATCAGCGGTGAGAATAAAGGGGCAGATTGTGTGATCTTGGCTCAACCTAAAAAAATCTAATTAAATGTGCACTGACCTCCAACTGGCCTGATTTTAGGGCCAAGGTGCAAAGCTTTGAGGAATCAAGGAGATAAATCTTCTTTAACTGACCATCATGGTAATATTATAGGGTTCAGACAACTTTTCAAAGATCAAATTGAAGCACTTTTAGCACATACTTTCAAGTATTTTTTACAGCCTCTTAGCCAACTGGACCAACCTACATTTTAGCCAGCTAGCCAAATGTCTTCATCAACCTTGATAAGAGAGCTTTGAAAGTGTTTATTCCAGACTCAAATAGTCATTGGCTATTACCAGTATAACAGCAACTATAATTTTCAAGCATTTTGAAAAAAAAAAAAAAAAAAGGTAAAAAATTAAAGGACTACCAAATGAAAAGTTTTAAAGGGACACATCCTCGTTTCCAGGATTGTATTGTTTTGACTGAAAAGCTCTACAGTATGGCATTAACTGTATCTTTCTTGCTAAACAATGCTTTGAAAAGCATGTATTCAAGCTGTGAGCAATGCTGCCTCTCCACTAATATGACTGAACTTGACCTGGAGGTGTCACCTACTTGTCTCCAAAGAGATGCATGCGTTTGTAGTGTTTGCTACAAGTTGAACCACTACAAATTGGATTAAGCATAATGCATAATGTTTTTGTCTCTTCCTTTTTTTAAGTGCACAGTCTGTAGCATACCTTGTGTACTGTAGTGGCTCAAAACAAAAGGCTGGAGTAGACTGGTATTTTTATCTTAGGACACTTTTGCCTTCTGGGTAAGACACAGTGAATCATCTGTCTTCTCAAGTGCAATAATTTGCAAATTAATTTATCACTGGGTTTATGCCGGAAGATCCCAAGACCCCCTACGGCTTGATTTCAAGGTAGACAAAGATAAAAAATAGTATTAAAATTCAGGACTTGTCCTCGCTTTATGTAGCAGTTAATGAGAAGACTTGAATTAGCGCTTCACTTCTCTGTGCCCCCACATAATTTGTGCATCAAAACAAACTTTTTTGGTTTGAGGAAGACTTGGCTTTTGCTGCAGTGAAAATTCCTGTGGTGCAATATGCTACAACATGATGTGTGCACTCATCTGTGAATGTCAGCTCACC
This sequence comes from Periophthalmus modestus, assembly GCA_019594935.1. Taxonomy (NCBI): domain Eukaryota; kingdom Metazoa; phylum Chordata; class Actinopteri; order Gobiiformes; family Gobiidae; genus Periophthalmus; species Periophthalmus modestus. Next base: position 19,107,070 of record JAIEZT010001328.1, on the reverse strand, counting down.
CTCCAGTGATATATGGAAATGCATGAAGACTGAAACGCCAGCAGCACTGCATTTGAAGGAAGAAGTCCTTAAAAGTGATTTGTATGTACCAGCCCTTGGCAATAAAATAAACCATTTAGCTGCCGAAAGTTCTACCCAATTATGTCTTGTGAAGTTAATGAAACCATACTTAAAGGGAAGGTGCTTTTTTCAGGTACTATGTTAAACTAACATGCATAGGTCACCCTTTTGCATTTTATTAATCATAAATTGCATGTAGTAATAGAAATGGGATTACTGACTTCTTTTCAAACATGCAGAATTGGTGATTTTCATTTCTGTGTTTTTATTTTTGAAAAGTGGCTACGTAATAGAACCCTACATGAATCTGACTTTTCAAATAATTGCAAATAATTACAACGATATAGGCGGAGATAGGGGGTATGTAAAAACAGGAATTTTCTAAACACTCAAGCCTCAAATGCACCACAATACAGTATTACTCAAACATGCATGAAACAATAAAAATGTGAGTAACTTCATGATGAGGCAACAATATAACAATAATTAAAACATGTCAACTTTACATTCTTACTCTAATACTAAATACTGATGGCATTACCTTTCTGGACGCATGGATATCAAAAAAGGGCTTGGCTCGGACACTGAACGGCTCCTTGGTTTTGTCGATCTGTCCAGTCTTCATCTTTTCCATCCGAGGTGAGATGATCTCCTTCTCTATGCAAACTAACCGAATGTTGAAGTCACACTGACCAACGGGCTGCCCCTGTAATCACAAGAAAATACATTAGGATGTAGAGTTGTAATTAGGTTCATACAAAAAGTAACCAAAATCACAAGACTTACTTTTAGGGTTGTCTCAAATGTAGTATCAAAAATGTATCAAAAATCAGATCCTAATCAATACTAAAACTAGTATCGAAACTACATACTCATTTGAGCAGGTATTGTTAGAAAAAAAGTAACATTCACAGGACAGAAATGAACCTTTGCTAATTTTGCAAATAATTTTAGAATGATCTTGAGCTGTATCAGAACAAGACACATAGACTAGTACACACCCATGGACCACTATGGAACCTACCTGGACATGGGGATTACACAGATGTAAGACCACATGGTAATATAAAAGAAAGTACTATAATTTAATGTTTAAAATCACATTTACTGTTGTCTTAAGTGTTTTTAATTATCATTTGGGTATAGAAATCAGTATAGATTATCGAGTGTATTTGAAATTTTAGTATACTTAAGCTGTCACAATAATTAAAATATCGACTTAGTATATGATAGATGGAGCAATAATTTCTCTGGGGCAATATTTATCGTACTTTTTCTTTATAGTAGGAGAATTTTTTTTCTTTGAGCTGTAGAAGGTTGAACAAGTGACTTTTATTATTCATTATAGAAACAAACTAAAGTGTTTCATTATGCCATTCTTGTGAGCTTTAAGCCGTATTATAATGTTATCTCCTCAATACAATATAATAGTCTGTATCGCCAAAGCTTATATGTTCTGTTACACTTTGGGATGTCATGTAGTAGCAGTTATCTAGTTACTACCTGCCTTTTACCTTTATTTCAGAAGGGATTGACAATTCAAGGGCTGAAATAATCCAAATGAATCTAGTGAAGGTGTACACAAAACACAGTGGAGCACTTCCTGTATTTCCACATATGTCTTTGTGTGTTAGACATGTGCAAATTAAACAAAACAAACCTCCAGGTATGTTTTTTAATGAGGAAACAACATTGTAACATAGGTCAGAAAATTGCGTAATACGGGCCTTTTTTTAAAAAAAAGTACATCTAGAATCGTTTTTGGTAAAGCCAATTAGTTTCATTATTATTGTTTATTGTCCGTTTTCTTCAGTAATATATCACACATTAAAATTTGTTTTCATGACAGGCCTCTTTGCACTTTTGTTTGTGTTAACTGCATGTGGATAAAACATAATTGCTGCATTTTAGACAGTTATGGATGGAGGTCTGGGTTGAGGAGACCACTTGGGGACTGTTCGTATTCTGTATGGACGTCTTGGGAGCAAAAAACACTTATCTGTTGAAAGATTTCTGTGGAGTGAAGGAAAAGTACAGTTTTGTTAAAGTGGACAAAGAGCTAGATATAATCATGTGTCCTCTAAAGGTCCTTTGGTGCTGCAAATAAAACTAAAACACATCATTGTTTGCCTGAGGCTGATAAGAAAACCTCTAATGATAAATAAGAGTCACTATGTCTACTTTGCAATTCATATCATAGTGAGGTTGATGAAGTTGGAGTTTAAAAGCAACATGGTAGGGTAAAAAACATGCACTTATCTGGAATATAAAGTCAAATTTCCAGTTATGGGGCTGCTCAAAAAGACAAATCTGATGCAGTGAGGACAAATTGGGAATGACACATGGGCACACAGAGACTGGGGCAGTGCAGAAAAAATAGCAGACATATTATGTAACTTTACACCACCTATCTTTATGCTCAAACTCCACATTAGTTAATCTAGTCCTGTGGCTTTCAGTGAAATCTTGCTTTATTGTGGCTATTTAGTTTTCAGCCCCTCACAAATAAGGCTTGACTCAGACAAAATTTATATTATTAACTTTTAATTTTAAGGTTTTAAATGAAAAGCGTACTTGTGCATTTTCTCATCTCAAGTCGTATTTACTTTGAACTGCTTGGGAGATTCGTTTCCAATGTCTGCTGATCTGGCCAGTAATTCTCAAACAACCATTTAACCAAAGCCAATGACATTGATGGAACTCAAATGGCTTCAAATTATCTTGGGCAAAAATATGATATTTCACTGATTCGGTACAGGTTATTTTTCCACAAGACTGAGGCACTAATTCTCTAGTCCATTTTGCTGGAACAACAGCTGGTCTGTCCCACACAGTGTACTCCATCTGGCCCATGTCTGTGTCATCGGGACAGAACGCTGCGTACGTGTGGGTGAATCAAGGCATGTGCTGGTCAAGTCTGTTTAACGCAAAACACCACAATTACACACTGCATATTACTGTTATTATGACATTTTCCTCGGGATCTAAGCGGCTATCGCAAAATGCTAAATGATCCACGATGACGGGAATCTCTTTGTTTTTGCAACAGAGGCGGCTGTCTCTTGCTCATCAAATTACTGCTGGTAGCATCAAATCTGTCGATTTCATCAACATTACTGACATTTGCAGCAAGACCCAAAAAAGAAAAAGATGAGAAAACAGAGTATTGACTGCAGAAGATACTTGTAATTGGAAAAAGTAGACCATTTTATATTTGTGACTGCAACTGTCCAAGTAATAGTTGTAGATCTTGTAGTAATAGTAGCTGAGAATAATTACTGTATATTAGAGAAGGAGAGCAAGATATAAGCTACAATGTAATGTTGAAGCCATTTTGATTTTAGCACCCCACTTTCTGATGGAGTTTTTTTTTTTGTTTTTTTTTTCCTCTGTACAATTATTTATTTATTTGCCAAGAACTGTCCATGTTAATGAAGGTCTGCAGTAGTTACAGTGTAAATATGCTAGATTATAGCAAAGTAGCGGTGTCACGATATTACAATTCCAAACCCAATTTCGATACTAAGGAATAGATGTAATATTCAATACAGATTCCACAATGATAATAAAAAAAATGCTCTTTCTTGAAGACAATAGCATATTATTTTGAACATTATATTGTTGTACTTTCTTTTATATACCATGTGGTCTTATATCTGTGTAATCTCTCAGTCGTTCAGGTAGGTTCCATAGTGGTCTATGAGCAAATACTAGTCTGTGTGGTCTTAGGTGTTCCGATGGAGCTCAAGATCACTCAAGCAAAGCTATTCAAGAAAGACTAATTTCTGTTCTGTTGGTGTGACTTTTTTGGTGTTGATTCAAATTTGTTCAAAATAGTATATAGTTTTGATATTAGTTTTAGTATGACAACCCTAGAGCAAAGTGCTTTCCATCTGTTGTCCATAGGCAGGGAGCACAATTGCAAAAGATTACAAAACAACTCTACCTCTATTCTCATTATCTATGTTTACTCTTATTACGCTGAGATTTTGAAGTGACTGTACTTCCTGACTCTCTAGACCACTCTGTATTTTGCAGGAGAAAACCTTGGTAAAAGATGAGAAAAGAAGAGTGCCGTGCTTTTGGACACTTGGACACAGGCTGTAGTGCAGATTGCTTCTTCAGTTCCTATACTCTTGTACTGACCCAATTTCACAAGCTCCGCAGAGAGAGACAGAGGCAGAGGCAGCTCACCTTGAACAGACTGACTCCGCATTGATTGAATATTATAACAGCTCTGTGTGGTTCTCTATTACAAGTGTCAATCACCCAGGCCCTCTGGTGAGAAACATCCATCAGCCCAACACAACACGACACACATATAAGGCACTGCTATCGTTATCAATGCACACTTCAATGTAAATATCCTGTAATGGAGACATGTGGTCAGGTCAAAATAATATACTAAACAATAGGCCTGAATAATAGCAAATTTTGAAGTGCGACATATTGATGAAGTGAATATAGACAATAAACGATAATAATAAAGTGGTTGTATTGCTCAAATACACCTAGAAAAAGAGGCATTTTAACTGTGAGCGGGGTTGCCTCTCTACAGATATGACCTGTAAGATGAGTACCTGGGTGTTCATCTGAACAACGAACTGGACTGGACTTTTTTACAACACAGACGCACTGTACAGGAAGGGCCAGAGCAGGCTCTATCTCCTGACTCAGGTCTTTTGGAGTGAGAGGGCCACTCCTGAAGACCTTCTATGACTCTGTGGTGGCATCAGCCATCCTGTACGGTGTGGTCTGCTGGAACAGCAGCATCACAAAGAGGGACAGGAAGAAGCTGGAGAAAGTCATCAAGAAGTCCAGCTCCGTCCTGGGCTGTCCCCTGGACTCAGTGCAGGAGGTGGGGGACAGGAGGGTCCTGGCTAAGGTCATTACTATGCTGGGCCATGAGATTCACCCCCTGCAGGATGCTCTGTCTGCCCTGGAGAGCAGCTTCAGTGACAGACTGATTCACCCTCGCTGTGTGAAGGAGAGGTTTCACAGGTCTTTCCTTCCTCAGACTGTACAATGAACACTGTTAACACTGAACATGTGTCATTCAACCATACCTATGTGCAATACTCAAGTCACTTTACGGAGATGTTACATTAGAGTTTATTTTTAAGTCTATTTTTTTTATTATTTTAAGCTATTTATCCATTATCTTGTTTTATTGCATGTGCCATTTTCCTTCTGTTCTTTAACTGTGCGGTGCAATACTGGAATTTCCCCACTGTGGGACTAATAAAGGCATATCTTATCTTAAATTGGCCTGGTTTGGTCTTCATGATGATAGAAAGGTATAATGCCGAAACAATAACATTTCCATAGAGAAAAGCAGCAAAACCTTCACCAGAAAAATTACACAATGAAACACTTAAGTAGTTAGTTTGTATCTATAATGTATCATAGAAGTTCATGATTCAAACACCTACAGCTTAATTCTCCCCAAAATATTCTGACTACTACAAAGAAAAAGTCCCGATTGATCCCCAAAAATATTGTCCCATCACTCATGTACTGAACGATAAGTCGATATAGGCCTACTAAACAATACATTTTTGCCACTGGAACTTTTAAATGTAGAATCTTCATTTATAAAGGATTCAGTGACAGCTTGGGAGGCAAGGTTACTGGTCATCACGATATTTAGACAGATATCAAAATGCCAAAAATATACATAAATAACTGCTTTGGTTAAGTAACGATCTTGCCTAAACATGGCATAATCATCTATTACTCAACTGCACAACATGCATGTGAAAGGTGAGAAATCTGACAGGCCCTGAACATAGTTACATAATCTGGACCTATATATAACCTAAATCTGCATTAAAAGTTAAACAAGAGTGAATGGCTTTAGGAGACGAAGCTTGAAACCTGAAGGACATTGTCGGAGAAATATGTAAAAATATGCACAACAAAACACTGCAACAATTCAGCGTATGATATAGTGCATGCATCTCTGTGTGACATGAACAACATTAGAATAAGCTTCCCCTGGGACCACAACCAGTCTTTAATCCTATCCAACACAAACACAGTGTACAGGCTGCATACACTTAAGAAAAAGAAACATGACATAATATAAGCTTTTTGTAGGGCTGTACCTTTCCATCTGATTTATACATTTGTGCAAATACTGGCAGTATCTGTGACATCAGGGATTTTTTTTCGTAAACCGGCATACGAAAAAAGTTACTTTGGGTTGTTTTTTAGTTTTTAGTGGAAATAGATGAGCAATGGTGCTGGTAAAACAAAAAAGTGAACTTAAACAAGACTTTGCTCAAATTTGTGGGCCTTGCTATAGATTTCATGATGTTGGTGTAGGGAAATATTGGCCACACAGTAAAAAGTATATTGGTATCGGTTGAAAAATGTATTTTAATAGTTTATTATACTGATCTAAATAATGTAAGGATCTTATTCAGTCTAGTGTACATCTTGCAGGACAAATAGAAAGGCTTTCATCAAGAAGGGGTAGGCTTAGGTTAGACAAATACATGAATAATCATGGCTAACACAATATTGTGCTGAACACTGAAAACACAAAGATTAGAGTGAAGTTTTCCCCCTAAAGGCAATAAATGTAACTTCACATAACTTAAGAACAACAAAAAGAATAATAGTGCTGTGTCATCTTATTATTTTCCTGTTTTTAGGCACCGTGCATTTTTAGTTGTTCCGCCTGAATGCTCCAAGTAAAACCCCACGTCAGAGCCCGCCAAGTTCTGCTGACGACACCATTTCTCCGTAACCTTTAAATGTTAAGATGTTACATCAGCCAGATTTGGGCTTAAATGAGGGAAAACGTTGACTAGCAAAAGGTTACTGATGGTTATTAGCGCATTAGAGAACAGTAGATGCGCGTATGACAGCAGCCGGTGGTGGGATGAGACGACACAAGAGTTGGGAGTGCGTCAGAGGTACTTCAGAGGGAACAAAGTGATGATTCTACAGGGACTATTCTTAGAGAGGAAGCCCTGCGTCGTCCTGAGTCTGTAGGAGCGCATACATGTCTGCTTAAAAAGTACAGCTGCGAAATGTACGTAATGATGCCACCTCTGATAAGGTTTATGCTGTTGTAGGTAGGTAATGTTGTGTTGTAGTTTGAGACTTCTTGACTTAAGAAACTAAGCAGCTGATTTGTTGAGATGGCCATTTTGTTTAAGTCTGTAGTCCCAAAAATCTCCTAAAACAGGCATAACTTCACTGGTGCAAGAGAAGTGGGGGGAAAATCACTCATGTACGTTGACCCTCTTCACAGTAGGGTTGGGAGATATAGAAAAATACTAATTGTGATTTATTTCACTATATGACTTTCAATCTTAATTTCAATTCAAAGTTTTAATGGAATTGCCTATTGTTGTTATTCTTCCAAAGTTGGAACCAACTCCGAACCGCATGCTTTTACTGGCAGAACATTGGCTGTAGACCTCACGATTAACAATAGCCAGTCTTAACATTGACAGTCTTGATTCTATTAGAATTCAATTACTGCACAGACCTACTGAAGAGGTTGCTTTTCCAAAGCGTCCAATCTCCAAAAATATTGGAAAGAGTGGAGAATGACATCTAAAATCTGGGGTTGCTACAGTTGGTCAGGTCTAGGTTCAGCAACAGTTTGTGCTCAAAGAATGAGGTCAGCTGACTGCCTGAATATACTGAATGACCAGGTTATTCCATCAATGGATTTTTTTCTTCCCTGATGACACAGGCATATTCCAAGATGAAAAGGATTCATCGGGCTCAAATTGTGAAAGAGTGGTTCAGGGAGCATGAGACATCATTTTCACAAATCGATTGGCCACCACAGACTCCAGACCTTAACCCCATTGAGAATCTTTGGGATGTGCTGGAGAAGACTTTGCGCAGCGGTCAGACTCTACCATCAATGCAAGATCTTGGTGAAAAATTAATGCAACACTGGATGGAAATAAATCTTGTGACATTCAAGAAGCTTATCAAAACCATGCCACAGCAAATGCGTGCTGTAATCAAAGCTAAAGGTGTGTGACCTTTTTCCTTTTTTTTTTTTTTTTTTTTTAGTGTATATTGTCAAATGTTTTTGTTCAAATACAGAAGACTGCTTTAAAATAGCCAGAAGGCCAAAATGTTTACTCAGTTGCAATGACAGAAGTCTCTCATGTTATATACTGATTCACAAGTGAGTCGAGAATGGACTGGAGAGCTCTTGATTATTACCACTCTAACCCAGGTGTGACCCATTTTGCAAACACAATTTGATGTGAGTAATGAGATGGGCCATGATCAGAAAAAAAATAAAAATAAAAAATAAGATGATGCATGTAACTGCAGTGTGCATGTAACTAACTGGACAATTCAGTGCAGACCAGTAGACCTTGTTATTTGGGAGATTGGTGCCTTCAGAAATTGTCAGGCGACCCATCCCGGATATGATCTCCCTCATTATCTCTGCCATGTTGTTTTTCACAAGTTTGGCAGGTAGGACAATCGTTGGCACTACACTGGGAACCCTCCTGTTTAAACCACTCCTCATTGGTGGTTTAGAGTAGGGTTTTGGGTGCAACGTCTTCTGATCTCCCCACTGTAGCAAAACCCCAATATACAACCAGATAAGCTGTTGAGTTGCTACTGATATAGGGTGTCAAGATGTTTCTATTTATCTGGGACCACCACCAGAGTTATCGAAAATGTGTTGATTTGTCCCAGTTTTATACAAGACATATCCCAGGTGTCCCCATTTTTGACCAATCTGATCCCCAGTAAAAAGGGTAATATATATTTACTTGTTCTTTTTATCATTACCATTCACCCCAACCTGGGTGTGTCCCAGGTTTTATTTTTGAAAATCTGGTCACCCTACATATACCATTAGTCTTGATACAGTAATAACATTTTGTATTTTGTAATATTTGAAACGGTGTATCGATATTTTAGCACACCCCTACTTCTTACAAATCCAAACAAGGCATTTTTAAGTGCAGGTCAAGGAAACGGTAATAGACTGCAAATTTTTTTCCGTTCTGTGTGTTATACGTAGCAGTTTGCTTTCGCCTCAAAATTAAGGACATATGCAATTAGCACAGTGTCCGTCAATGCTGACGGGTCACCCACACAGAGCAGACAATGACTGATGCTGACAGGAGACACACTTCACCCTCCAGGCCCTTCAACAAGTAAACTTTGAAACTGTCAACATACAGCCGGTCCATTACCTCATAATGGTAAAACTAAATACATAGGACTGTAGTTGTTGACTGTAGTAGTTGTTTAAGTGATTCATCAGTCTACTCAGTCTTAGTCAGCCAAACATATTACTAGATGACTAATAACTTTTTTAGAATTACATGAATCACAGCAAAAAAGAGAATACTTCGAGTTAGCTGAAGTTTTGGGAGTGACTGGACAATCTAATCTATCTTTTCACTTCTGCCAAGAGTTGCCTCTTTTTAGTGAATTAATCAATGTGCAGGAGATGCCTTTAGTCGACTACAGACCTATTAATACATGTGAAATACAAGTTTCATTTTGGAAGGAAATTATGACTATAGAAAACAAAGACGATACAGACCTCCCATAATTCCCTTCCCTTAAATTTAAAACAATGGTATTAAGGAAGTTCCCATAAACAGTCCTTTTTCAAAAATGCAGATTTAACATAATTAGGGGTGGACAATATCGCTGAAACTTATTATACAAGTATTTTTGGTAGTATCTTGATAACAATAGTAGTGTTTGCTTTTTTTTTTAGTTTCATAGAGATATTTGAATGATTTTAATTAACAATACACCTGTTACTGCCCCCCACCACTACCACCACCACTACCTCCTGTTGTTTTGTACTGTTCAACTTTTTTCCATAAACTGTGACATAACTGCAAATGTAAAACTTTTTATAAATATTTACTACAGGTTCTAGCCCACTAAAAGTAATAATCAGAAAAACATGAAAACCTGCCATATGCACTTTAACTCCCATTAATTATAACATTTCTTATTCCACATTGAGTGAAATGCTGTTACTTTCCTAGTGACTCTTTCATAGGACAAAGGTAAGCTTGTGTTGGCGCGTGGTGGGTGGTGCCAAAGAGGAGAGCAGCACAGATAATGGAGAAGGCCAATTCTGTGTGCGGCCTGGATCGATGCGGCAGCGAAGGCACGGGGGGGAGTGGGGTGGAGGGCAGCTGCTGTACCTCCCCAAGATGGTCCCTGCGCCACTGGAGGTCCTATCGACCTACTCGCCTGTGTGATCCTCCCATCAATAAAGAGGGGAGGCCAGACAAACAGGAATAGGACAAGTGACCGCCATCAGCAAGGAAGAAACGCTCAAATGGACACTAGGTTTATCTTAGTTCCTTGTATATTTACATGGGAAAGATTTTGAATACTTACTTACTGATATCCTCTAGGCCTCACCACAGGAAATCATATGCCTCTTAAGAATGCCGTATGAAAGATACTGATCGATTCTGACACTAGGATCAAAACTAACCAAACTTGCTGGAATAAATAGGATAAAGATGGATCTCCTGCATAGTTTTAGAATGGTCTGGTTTGGCTAAAGACTAGTGCTACAGAGCCTACATTTAGGCCTGGACGATTTGGGAAAAATATTGCAATTTTTCTGACAAGCATTTATAAACTTGCCATTAAGACCCAAATACGAAATGATAAAGGATTCCAAGGATTCCAGGCATTATGGTACCTCAGAAATTGCAGCCTTTGTGAACTGCTTTTCAAATTGCAATTTCGATTCAATTATGAGTAATCTTGCAGCCCTAATTACAATTGTATTTGAGATTTCAGTATTGGTGTGAAAGTACAAGAAATAATAATCTGGCCACTAGAGGACCGGAGTGTGAAAGACTATGTGTAGCAAATGCGACAAGTATGAGGAACTAGCAGCATGATTCAAGTCTAAAATCAATTATTCTAACATGTGAAATTCTATTTGGTACAGCATATTAGAATTTGGATTCAAATTGGAATTTTTAATTAAATAAAAGCAAGCAGTTCACCATGTTCCTGTAGATGTTAAAAGACGAGGACTGAAAAGTGAAAAATAATGGTTTTGTGTGTATAATTTGGCGTTCATTTCTAAAGCAGAGCAGCATTTGAGGATTTTGACAGTGGCTGTGCTGGAGTGAGTGTGTCCTCTGCGGTCTGCGCGTTGGCCGTTAGCAGCATGCAGATGAGCTGAAGGGAGGAATTCATTTACAGTTTGGAGAAGTGTTAGCAATTAACAGCCTTGTAACGCTGTCCTCAGGCTGTTCCCAAGAAAACGGCCGCGTCAAAATAATGCCGAGGATTGGAGCAATTCTGCCTCCCACGGACAATATTAAAGCAATTTGACACGCGCAGATGCACAGGGGCAATTATCAGCGGCCTTGCTTATGGTGTGGCAATAAAGTCATCAGTTCTGTGTCAAGTCGCTGCTATGACATCAATATAAATGTGTAACGTTCAGTTCATTTTACGGGTCTTACACTAATAAAAAATGGAAATTAGACAAATATGTGAACGTTTGAGCCTAAGCAGAGTGCATAATCTGTGAGTGAGTGTACTTTCCTTTTTCTGTTGCTTTCTAAAGAATAACATTATAATTAGAATTACATTACAGTACATTAACTCTATAGCGGCAGATGCTATTGTCGCCAATAGAGCGCGGCTGCGGAATTTCCATTACCGTAACTCCGCAACCAATTGTGCCATAATGTAAATTCAAACAGCATCTCAAAGCAGAGGCATGGGGCTCTTTAGATATTTTACTATCATTACGGTAATCTGCTTCTGTTGTCCCTCGAAGATGACAAATGAGAGTGTAGGTGCTGCAGGGATTTTCCCAGTCGCTTATTCAATGCGTCAAAGAAAAAATGCAAATGGATGTGTAAAATAGAGGTAGCTGTGTGAAAAAATGCAGTATATTCTGATACTTCCTTTAACATGATTTTTATTGCTAAAAAGAATAAAAGTCTGGGCGAGCTATACTGGTCTATAGTGTGGTCAGTCCTTAAAGGGTTAAAGAGGGGTATTACGCAAAATCTACTTTCAGGGGCTTCTACCATGTTATAATGTTATTCCCCCAATAAAAAAAACACATGCCTGACATGGTTTTATATGTCATCCAGGCATGTTTGAGTAATCTAGTGATCTCTCCTGGGGACTCCTTACAGTTAGCAGTACAAACATGTCCAAAACTCAACCTACAAGCCTATGTCACCCATGCTACAGCACGGCCATTTTTCATAAACATAATATACAAAATCGCGATACAAAACAATATACTACAACTTCACAAATCTGATGTAATGTGCAGTAGTTTCATTAGCGGGATTGAGCCACTCCCCCTTCATAGCGCTATCACAACACAAACTCAACTGAAAGAAAATAAACATTTTAATATGTTGTTTTCAGAAAATATAGCATTTTCAAAATAATAAAAAGGTAACATGGTGATCAAAATATGCCATGTGTTAACAATGAATACCTCAGAGAAATGCAAAACTCCCTCTTTAATGAATGGATGTGTTGAGATCTAAAATGGTCAATGAGTGTTTTCAAAAATAGGATAATAAATGTTAGCTATGTGGAATAAAATAAAAATGCATGTTCTAATATTTCATAAAAGCATGTGCGTCCGAAAACAACATATTTTAAGTTCAAATCTCTCCAGTGTGATGTTGGCTATGTAAACCTTGTGCTGAGTCCAGACAGGGGTGCAGAGTGGAGCAGATGCGTGACATGCTGCCGGGTCAGAGCGAGCTTCAGTCTGACAAAATCCTGTCATCACACAGGAGCACAGAGCTGCCTGAGATAACCTCACTGGAGCCCAGGCACGGATTGGATTTTCAGGTTTGAGAGAAATCTAATCCCAGCCCACATCAGTCTCCTCACACACAAAGCACAGCTCGTTCAGATGATCAGGAAGGCTCAGGGAGGCAAAATGTCTGCTTTCAAACTTAACAAGGTCATTCAATAGAAATCTAAAACTGCTTTTAGCTACAGTAATGGCAGCGGCATTTGTTTGTTGCACTGACAAATATTACTCATTGTGTTATTCTGACAAACTACAGCTAATAAAATACTATACAATAATAGTAATAGTAGTTCATCAGTTTCCAAATCAAATATTTTCTAAAAGCCATTTTCATTTCAAGATTAGCTTTTACAAATTGAGTTTGTATCTTTCATATGCAATTTAAAAAATGCTCCACTCTCCAATACAGACACAATGATGTAGCTATGAGAACATAATGTGCCATTTCTGTGCACCGTCCAGTTTGGAGACTACTTTTATGGGGTAACATATTTGGGCTAAAATTGCATACAATGATGGCAGACATTCACAGCTTTTGCAGTTGTGAGAGGGCAGTGGGAGGCTACAGTGGCAGAGGCTACACGAGAGGTCAGGCAGAGGGCAAAGTGGGCAAAGTGAGTTCAGAGGTAAAAATTACACTGATTCACCAGATTGTTTGGTTGAAAAATTTGAATTTCAAAAAATTATTGTAACCAAATCTACAGAATGCTGGGGTTGCACAGTTTACCAATAGGGCACATTACCAATCCAAAGACTTTTCTCTAAAGTGTAAGATTAAAAAGTTGAGAACAGCCACTAACTTACTGTGAGTTTGTAATCAATAACTATTTGAAAAAGCAAATTAAATTGCAGCTAAAAGGGGATGCCCCCATGGCATGTCCACTTAAACAAGGAAATCGCAGTCTAAAGATACCATGGAGTCACATTAAGGCAGGGCAATAGTATTAAATAACTCAAGATTCTTTTCCTAATTAATTGATCATGAATTTATTTTATTCCAATCTGTTATCTCAAAGAGCTGATTGAATTTTTGTCTTTTCAAAAAACAATAAAAAGAAAGAATATTAAACCTCTATCTCAATTTGATTAAAGGCACTGTACAGAAAACAGAGCTAGTTCATTTTAAACAGTTTGCAGTGGTCCGAAGTTATTCCTCACTTACATTATGCATTCCGAGCATTCTAATTATTCACCACAATGAGTTTATAAACACTTGTCACAATTTTCAGAGGTCAAGTTTTGCCCTGACTGTCATGCTAACGGCAGCTAGCATAGTTGTTGCCCACTGTTGCCCCTAGGCTGGGCAACAGTGGCTCAATTGGTAGACCGTCTGTCCACTGATGAGAAGGTTGGTGGTGCGATTCCAGTTCCCACAATTCCAGTTCCCACAGGCGAATGCTGTCGTCATGACACTTAACCCACCTTGCCCCCATTGTCTGTGTACACTGGTGTATGAATGTTGTTTGGGGCAACAGTGGTCCCCCAGCCCGAAGGTCGGAGGATCGAGTCCCGCTCGGACCAAGTTCTGTCGTTGTGTCGTAAGGCAGGACACTTCACCCACATTGCCTAGTATGAAAGCGGTGTGTGCGTGAATGGTGGTGGTTGGAGGGGCCGATGGCGCAGACTGGCAGCCTCGCTTCCGTCAGTCTGTCCCAGGGCAACTGTGGCTACAATAGTAGCTTACCATCACCAGGTGTAGAAGTGAATGAATAATGACTATAGTGTAGCGCTTTGAGAGGCTTTGACAAGCCTGTTAAGTAAATTACAAGTGTAAGGCATCATTATTATTATTATTGTGTGCATGAACGTGTGAGTGGTTCCTTGATGTAAAGCACTTTGATTGCCTTGAAGGTGGAACAGCGCTATATACAAATGTATTTACCATTTCCTGATAATTGGACAATAAAACGCTTTATAATTAGATGTTAACAGCTCAAGTAGTTTTTGTAGTTGTAGTTTGACCTCAAGAGCTAATTATACAAAATATCTGCACTGGATTAAGACAATTTTTCCATAAATTCATGGGAAAAAATCTGATACAGACACCTTTAATTGGCCAACCCTAATTCATCTATAAAATTCTAAACAATGTATACACAGCAATTTATATTTAGTTTATTTCCCCTTCACATCCATAGACCATTAGCTTTTAGCACTTGTTCAATGTACTTTTGCGATCTCATTTCCAGAGTAGGGTACAGAATAGATAACGTGATGTGGAAAGGCCAGGATACTCACATTGAATTTGATGATGTCGTAGATCAGGTAGCGAGGCACTGGCTGACCGTTCACCTTGTCAATGATCATTTCCTACAACATAAACATGAAAGTCGGGTCAAGGCTTCATAGTGTGCAGACGGATGTAAGGGTTCAGAATGGACCTGCAGATTGCACAGGAAATCCATATATACAATAACAGATATACTGTACCGTAAATTTTGGACTATAAGCCACTACTTTTTTCCCAGGCTTTGAACCCTGTGGCTTATTTATGGATTTTACTGGCTAATGGCCACCGGGGGCACTCTCTACCAGTAAATGCAAAAGTGAGACAGCCGTGGGGAAAGATTATGCGCTAAAGAATACACTAGTTTTGATTTTGAACTGTCATTTTGTGCATCATGCACACACCCTCATCATGGAAAACACATGACGAAATGCAAATGATGCAGCTTTTAAATAAAAGGCAATCGATTTGGCATCAAAGACGGAAATGGAGCCGCTGCTCGTAAGCTTGGCTTTAATGAACCGATGGTGCGACGTTGGAGGCAGCAGCGGGAAGAACTTAGTCAATGTAAAAAGACAACAAAAGCTTTCAGAGGAAATAAAAGCAGATGGCCCATGTTGGTGCAGTTTTATTTCCTAAACACGCAGGTATGTTCATCTCGTGTTGATGGCATGTTGGTGCCATACTACTGATTTTCAAGCACAGAAAAAAGCATGTCTTCAGTTAAAACAAACAAAAAAACTTCCGTGTACAGTGTTCCCTCATTTATCAAGGGGGTTACGTTCCAAAAATAACCCACAATAAACGAAATCCGGGAAGTAGAAAACTTAATTTTTTACAATTCTACATTATATTACAATTCTATATTATTATTCTATATGTTTTGCAGCTGTAAAACCCCTCACCACACACTATATACACTTTTCTCAGACAGGTATTAACATTTTCTCCTATTTCTCTCGTTTAAACACTCTCAAAGTTCAAACCTTCGTAGACTCGCGCGTATTTCACAGTTCCTCTGACTGCGCCACTCAAAGCTAAAACAGACTCCATCCGCACGGATGGTTACAGCCCTTTTTGCATCCTTGTTAAAACTTACTGCTGCTGTCACCCTTATGTTATTTTCCCCCTTCTTTATGTTGAGTTCACATGTAAAGTCTCTATGGTCTTGCGTTTCTGCGGCACATTTTCAAGCGTCAGATGCGCCACAGAGCTGATCACCTCCGTTGATGGGTTTTATGTAATAAATACGCTAAAGTCACTCTCTTAACCTGGTCTGCAGTGTTCACAAAGACACAAGGAAAACTAAACATCCAAAGGCACTTGCAGACCGCAACGGACGCTCTGGATGCACGTCTAGAGCATCCACAACGCACGTCGGAGGCGTTTGTCCTCAAATGCAAAGGCATCCAATGCGATCTTGATGCCCCGGTGTTTCAGAGTCACACTGCTAGCATCGAACATTTTGGTAAATTTGGCTGTACGCATTCTGTATTGTACAAGAGACAAGAGTACAAGAGTGGCGTGTCCTTTAGCCAATCAGGACGCAGAGCATACACTGTAAAAAAAAGCATGCAAAATTGCACAAAAAAAATTCCACAAAAAGTGAACCGTGATATAGGGAGGGAACACTGTACTGTCTTTCTGTGTAAATATCTCATGTTACAACATGAAAACCTGCCGCTTATATTCCAGTGTGGTTTATATATGTACAAAATTGATTTTCTTATAAAATTTAGCTGGTGCGGCTTTTATTCAGGTGCGCTCTATAGTTCGAAAATTACAGTAATTATTTTATCAACCTGAGCTAGATTGACAGTGTAATAAAAAGAATCCCAAATTACACTGCTGGTATGGGGTGAATGATGGAGAAAAAATAATACATCCCTTTTCTTGTATTGTATCCATGACAATACTCAGGCAATTTTATGGCATTTCATCATAATGCATAATGTGCTAAAACCCAGTCTAGTTTGAAGTTGTAGCAGTACAAAAAGTCATTAGTTAAAGTATAACTTTTACTTTTAAAAAATATGTTTTATTTTTAATTTGAAAGAACTTTTCCTTCCTTTGGGTATCACTAAATAAAACTACACATTTAATAGCCTTGATAAACCATAAACAAACGATTCAAAACAAATAAATAGTTTAAGTATGCTTCAGGCTTAAAACCTATGTCCTTACTGTGAGTGGGTTTGCGTTTTCACAAACCTTGCTCTTAATTTGCCTGGAGCAGGGCCTCGTCCTGCTTGTTTCCATGGAAATGCTTTGTCTTCTACAGTATGGAATATAACTCATTTATCTCCATGGAGAATGTTCCAGAGTATGGTTTTAACTTTCCGTTTCCACAGAATCATGCAGGTGATGTGCCATTTCCAGAAAGTTACATACTGTACCTTTAATTACTACCCCTAACTCCTAACCTCTTCATCAAATACTAAGCCTGAATTGTTCTTAATAAAGTATTTCTTCATTCCTCATGCATTAAGTCTTGTCTATGATTTATTAAGGCTAATAAAGGTGCAGTTATTATAAAGTGATCCCTAATTTGCCATATTTCCAAAACAATTTGCACAATTATATATATTTATCTCTCTAACCTTATTTTTTCCTGCATTTTATCATAATCCATAACTCAACTGATCCATCATAGCATTATCATAAAATCGAACTATTCCGACATATCTAGTCTTTCATACACTTCTATGCGTCTCTAATTCAAAGGCAATCCTGCGTAGTGGCACAGAGGGAGGGGCCTCTCTTGGGGACATACAGTACTTTGAAAGATGCCTGCAGCGGTGAGGAGGAGCTGGTGTGAGCATGTGTGACTAGCACAAGCAGAAATAGCAGCACATCTATTATGCAGAGCTCTGGAGTCGAGTCAGGTGCAGCGGCGGGACCATGAAGCATGACTGTTACCACAGGAAATACTACTAATGACATACACAAAACAGCCCACGCTCAGGTGATTAGACATTTAGTGAGATAGAATGTTCTTCTGTCTTTTCAACGCATCAATTATTCAGGACAAGGTGAAATGCTGAGAAACAAAAGTAAGTTTCAGGTTATAGTGTCATTTTTTTTTTTTTTTTTTTTTTTTTTTTTGCGACATGGATTTTTAAACTTTAAATGCTGTTTTGACTGAGCCCTGACCAAAAACTAAACAATAGCCTTAGGGTAAAATTACCACTTGTAACTTGTACCAAAGAAATTTACAGAAAGAATACAGCCAAAGTGATCCCTTACACCAGTTAGTTGAGGGTGAGGTTAAAATGAAGAGAATGAGCAGATAAAATGAAAGTAGCAAAACTATGCAGCAAAAGGCTGTTATGACCAAGTAAAAATCTCCAACCAACAAGCCATTTTGTGACAATTCATTGATTCAGTTGATTAACTTTTTTTTCCAGTAACAGCTCGTTAAACAACATTAATATAAGCATTAGAAATCATTCAAAGTGCATTATATAACTTAAGTAATGTTACTGCTTTGCCTGGAACCAAAGCCACTGTTGGCCATCAGCTTTTTCATGCTGCCTATAATAAAAATAAACGCAATATCAAAAAGATATTTAAAACATAACATAAGCAAAATAAGATCACTGAGAACTTTTAAACATTTGAACAGAAGCACAAATGACCAAAATAGGTTTAAATTGTTTCTCTCAATGCAGCAGAGATTGCCTGGTCCATTCCAGTCCGAACATCTGCTTCTTTGCATGAATTTCGCCTCTCTGCTAGCTTCCATAATTGGACAATATGGTGTCTTTTTCAATACACATGTTTGAGTCGCCAAAGCCGGGCCACTGAAGAGGGCAAAGCCAACACGACTCGCCCATGGGGAGGGGCGGTGGTAATGAAATAAAATCATTATACATGCATCGAACCACTGCGGAGACAGAGAAACAGCAAATGAATATATTATTAGGACCAAAGGAGGCCGCCAGGAACTTGGTCTGCATTTCTCAGGATACCATTGCAACGTGAAGCTCATTAGGCATTGTACTCTGGAGCAGCACGCCGAGACAAAGAGCGCGCCTTTGGGCTGAAGATGAAACATATCTGGCAACGCAGCTGGTTCTCAACATGGCGTCTTCGGGGCTCATTTTAAACTGCTAAAGACCTACTCTGTAAGCTAAGAGCCAGAAGCATCAACAGATGAATAAACACCAGTCAAAACAAAGCTAGTGGCCATCTTAATGTATATCCAAGAAAACAGCTTCAAAGGTCGTGCAAATAGGCTGCTATTAAGAGTCTATTCTGTGTGGAAAGGGGCATCGCCATTTATACCACCATGTATACTTCCATGTATACCACCATATATGCCACCATATATACCACCATATATACCGCCATTTATATTAAATTAAATTCAATTCAATTCAATTTCTCTTTATTGTCAAATGTGCATATACATACAAGATGAATAGCGCAGATGAAATTGCTGTCCTCTCCCACCTCAGTGCAAACATATTAAATGTGCCAAAAAAAAGTTAAATAAATAAATTAAAAATTTGCAAAGAAGAAAAAGAAGAAATGTGCAAACCACAAAAAAGAAATGTGCAAACCACAAAAAAGAAATGTGCAAACCACAAAAAAAGAAAAGAAATGTGCAAACCACAAAATGAAATGTGCAACCCTTCAAGTACTTGGGGGAGAGAGAAGCCGCTGCGTGTGCACGAGCCGCCATCTAAAACTATAGCACCATATATACCACCATGTATACCACCATTTATACCACCATATATACCACCATTTATGCCACCATATATACCACATGAAAAGCCAACAGCTTTGGGTTGGCAAAACTAAAATACAGATCACCAGAAAAAAGTATGCACTATAAGCACTGTATAGAGACATAATGATTATGTATATATCGCATATATCTAAAATTAACCAGCCTTCTTACAAGAACCACCAATTAATATCCTTAATGCCAAGGATACAAAACTGCATCAACAAACACTAAATGTTAGCTAATAGTTGGTGCCCACATATATGCCTTTCAAATGTGCACTGTGCTGAGATTGTTCTAAATCTTTTTGATAATCACAATCATTTAAAGGAACTGTATGTACCCTGTGTTCTTACACTTTTAAAAAAGGTATTACAATCAAAACTGAATCTGCGTTGCCAGTATGGCTGCGACTAACAGTTATTTTAGTAGTCGACTAGTCGCCGATTCATTTTTCAATTAGTCGACCAAATGATTATTTCTATTGTGCATTGAGAAAGGTCATAAAATGGTGACTAAAGGCTTCTAAATAAAGAATCATTATGAATAAAGTGTAGTTTGATATAGTCATGTCGCTTTGTTATAAAGTTGGTTTAGAGTCTGTATAGTCTAGATAGAGATTACAATTATTAAAATACAATTAATTATATTTTTTAACATTCGTTTAGTCACAATTAGTCTATTATTCTTTGCTGCTCTAGCTGCCAGCTTTAAACAAACTTGATTTCAGTGTTAAAACTGGCATCCCAAATGAGAAACTCATGTGGGGCTCATTTTGGTTTCTGATAATCATCTTAAGAACCAAAACACCAAATTATAACAAAAACAACTTAGCCAACATAGCCAATGTTTTTTGTAATTAAGAATAAATTTGCATTAGAAATGTGATCAGTAAAAGCTATATTTGATTTGAACATGTCTACCACATATCTGGGGACACAGTTAGTTCATGTTTATGGAATTTAAAATCTAAATCTCAGGAAGTATGAGCATCTCATAAGTCCTGTGCCCAGGTCTCTTAATCTTATTGTCATCATTACACCCGGACATATCAGGGCATTGGGTGACAGTGGGCATTTCATCAAATATCAGATTTCTAAACTCATTGTAAAATGGACAAGACAACAAAAAATTAGCTCCACTTTCCACTTCTCCCAACTCACATAAACCACAAAGTCTTTCTTCTTCAGGGGCTTGAGAAAACCTCTCAGTTTCTAAAGCCAGGGGAAGGATCCCTGTATACAGCTATGCCATCAACGATCTTTGCTTCCTGCTCAAATTTGCTCTTTGTATAAGTGTATAAGTAGGGCTGGGTATCACCAAGAAGCTGTCGATACGATACGTACCTCGATACACAGTCCACGATACGATACGTATCTCGATACAGTGCCATTTCGATACGATTCGATACGATATATTTCAAATCGATAAGATATGATTCAGAAAAAAATAAAGGCCTTCAACCTTACTTAAATGGTCAACCCAATTTTCACAAAAAAAAACCAAAAAAAACAAAAAAACATTAAATGGTGCATTTATCTTCCATTTATTGAAGATTAAAAAACACAATGAAGTGCTTTTTGATTAATGCATGTTTCTAACTAGAGGGAGGAAGGCGGTTGAAACATTTTTTCTGACATTTTCGTTTCTCTTACTTCTCGCTTCTCTTCACCTGTAAAGAGTAACGTCTGGGGGGAATATCAATATCGATACTAGGAAACAAAGAATCGATACTGTATCAATTTTAATAATATCGATACATATCGGTGTATCGATATTTTAGCACACCCCTATGTATAAGTGTATATTTTAATTGAATATATGTTCGCAACTTGGGTTTAGCTCAAGATCCCATTCAGCCACTGCTCCTCATAATTGGACACCAGTTTTGCTTATTCTGTTGATGCTGCATGGCAAATTGTTATGGAATACATACTGAAGTTGTGCTTCAGCAAAAACAGACTGTAGCTCTGCTGTCCAGGGTGACTTGGGTTTACTGTACTCAAAGACCTTTTAAGATATTCTACTATCAGGTAGATTAATAATCAGATTCCACAATCTGACCATATTACACTTTCTTTGGATTAGGACAGGGACCCAGAACCTAGAGCTCGGCTGACCGAAGCCACAAGGATTTTTACCCCACTGTAAAAAATTAAATAAAATCATAAATTCATCAAATGTGAACCCCATATATTTGTACTAAGGGACATATTCAAAATTTACATTTCCAAGTGTAAGGACCTATTTGCTTCGTGGAGCTGCCTTATTTGGTTGCAATAAGGCATTATTTGGTGCATTATTTGGTTTTTAGCTTGATTTATGACAAGTCTACACCTACAACACCACTGTTGTAACATGTTTTACATTGATTGTAGGTCCTCTTCTGTTTCAGCCAGGAGTGCAACATCATCAGGATAGAGCAAAATGCCCACAACAATACTGTCCATATGTAAACCAATGTCCAGCTGTTTGATTTCAAGAGCCAAGTCATTTACATCTCTGACATGTTAGTGCCATATGAACCATCTCATACTCTGAGGACTTCAGGGACTGGCCTACTGATAGTGCCCAGAGTCGGGACTAAACATGGAGAATGATCGTTTCAGTTTTATGCAACTAAAACCTGGAACAGTCTTCCTGAAGATGTGAGACAGGCCTCTACTTTGACAATGTTTAAATCCAGACTCAAAACAGTTCTCTTTTGCTGGCATATGACTGAAAAGTAATTTTTCTGCACTCTTCTCTTTTGACAGTAATATTATAATGATTATGTTTTGATTTGTTGTATTGTGATTTTAATATCTTTCTAATTGTGTAAAGCACTTTGTGCACAAATTGTGCTATACAAATAAACTTGCCTTACTTTATATAGAATTCAAATTCTAAATCTTACAGTTTCTTTAAGATATCTGTACATTTCGTATTATTCCTTATATATAGGCCCATCCTTACCCTTATCTTTAAAATGATTGCAGGTCAGTTTTTGTGTCTTTTTTTTTAATTTGCACTTTGTTGTGTATGTGTATCAATACTTTCACCTGTCTGTGGTCATAATGTTTTGCTTGGCCCCCATCACTGTCAAAGCTATCCTTTGTGCATCAACCTTACAGGGCTAAGAACAGCAGAAAAGAATGACAAGTAGCTTATCCGTCATCTGTCGTGAGCACCGGGAGGGGAACAGAGGCAATGGGCCCGACTACAATCTAATCAACCACGACTACAAGATGGCCAGCAATTTCCGGACGCCTTTTGGTTGGGGAGGGTGGGTGACTCATCCGACACCTGCGGAAGGGACCCTTCGTGACCTACACTCCATTGACTTGTCAATAAATGTCTGAGCTTGGGTTTTTACAAGGCCATAAGTCTCCAGGTACCACCGCCAAGACACACAACAGGCAAAGCTGCAGGGGGATGGCATTTCAGCTGTGCCATTTTTCCGGGATGCAAAGGAGAACAAGCCAGCTCTGACAGATGGGGGGCTAGAAGAGGGGAGAGCACTTTAGATAAGACAAGTCCAATGTCAGCACTCGGGGACATTGGCAGTTTGGCATTGTCTGCTCTCTTTTGGGGGAGATAGTAAATGTAGGGGGAATAAAAGGTTGTAAAGACACAAAAACGTGAAGTAATTTATTGTTGTTTTTGTTCCATTTTCTGTTAGATAAGAGGACATTAAGCTGTGAAAGCTTGGTTGCATTTTTCAACTATGCATGCTAAAGTAGTCCTAGCCTAGTACAAAATTATGGAGATGTGTGGCTGAAAGCTGCACAGCACTGCTCACTACTCCTGAAGATGCCCCAGCGGCAATGAAGGATGGGTCAAAACGTAGGACAAATTTCTCTATGAGAACACTAAAGTATACTTTAACCTTAAGCTTAAAGGGCATGTTTATTACACAAATCCTGCATATTTGGGCTGAGTTCTTCTCTCAAACAGAAAACACTCTGTTCCACCTTGTGATCTCATGCAGCCATACAGAAAGTGCTCGAATATGTTTTTAAACTCCATTCTAGGGATGGGACGATATTAAGATTTAGACTCACGATTATTGTGACCAAAATAATCACGATTAACGATATTATCACGATAACTATTTACTTGTTAACGTTTCTACGGCCCGGGCCTACTTTACAACTCTACAGGAATGTACATACACTGCATGCACCACAGTGCTGACAGGAAAGATGTTTTTACAGAAAAGCCAAAAATGTGGATTTGGACTTCACTCACCTTTGAGGGCTCTGGTTCTGTCAGACATCAACATATTCCACAAAGTTGTTCTCATTCGTTCCATATAGGTTCAGAGAATACAATACAGTGAAGAAATCATGTCCACAAAATAAGTTAGATTCTCCATGTCCAATCTGCGGCAGGAAAGTATTCCACATGTGAAATCTGCTCCGTCACTTTTTTGCATTTCTTTGGTGGATTTCAGGCATAATAAACGCGAAACTGTGTTTCTCAATCATTAACACACGCAAATACCAAAAATGACAAAGCAAATGCTGTGCTTTTCCGTAAACAGACGGAGCTTGCCAAGTGCGTAAACGAAGCAGAGTGGATCCGTGCGTAATGTGCGTGAATTCTATGGACTGTTATTTTGCAACAGTTTTGCTTCTAAACACGAGGAAATGGACAAAACAAAGCAAACACACAATCAAGGACACTGTGGACGTTTGTACAAGTTAAACTAGAGGCATCTCGGACCCGGAGCGGTTCATGTCAAAGAGTGACGATGACTGTGGACTCAGGAGTAGAGGAGCTTATTCTTTGTTTCGGCAGACTCTGCCACTAGAACAGGCACAGATGCCAACAAGTGTCATTGCTATGACAGAGGCCCCCCCTTGTGAGCAAACACCAGAACTAACATCTGAACATTGTATTGAAACCAGAGACATGAGGCAATCTGGTGCCGTAAAGACAATTATACTCGTGCGCGATGATCACGATTATTAAAAAATGCCACAAACGATTAATTGCGGACCTTTTTTATCGCAATTAATGATATTATCGTATATCATCCCATCCCTACTCCATACACATTCACTAGAATCATTTTGATAATTTCAGACCTGGAATTTGCCATTTCTACTCAACAAAAATTAAAAGATGGTTGCAAACTTGAAAACAGTGAAAATATTTAAAGTATTGGGGATGTAGATAGACTAATGATAAAGGGTTAGTAAAAATGTGTGAATGAAAAAAAAACTCATGTTATGTTTTAAAAATGTAACAGCATTATAACATGGCTTAAAGCTCAAGTTAGAGTCAATTTCGTTTAAGAGAGGACCTTTAATCATATTATGTGAGTAGGAATGGCAAAATAACACATTTTGAGGTCCAATATAGTGCTAAATAAAAATATCATGATAAATTATAATATTGAAACTACTTTATGCCACTTAAAAAAATTACCATGAAGAAAGAATCCCAAAAAGATTTCTAAATGTAAAATAATAATAAATATTTAATAACATATCATGAGCTGTAATTTGTAATAGCTGTAATAAACGTTTTTTTGTAAGCTCTGCACACCTGACTGGGCGACAGGTGCGTAGGAGGTGAAGCACTTAATATGAAAAACGAAGGAAAACTCCCGCACACTGTCTCACTCTTAATGCAATTTTATTTCACTCACAACGTTTCGGTCGCTCTGACCTTCCTCAGGTATGAGGGCGGCCCCTTCCGCTCCCCTTATATAAATGAAAAGACCGCCCCCTTAAGTTCAATCAACCAATGGTGGTGGAACACATATATTCACAATCAAACCCAACAACCAACATCACCCGCCAGATTGTGCATAATTCCTTATAAAAACATTTTTTGTGAATTAAAATGCATGTATATAATTAGAAAGATATAATGATTATTATCAATTAAAGAAATAGCAAATATATAATATATTTTAGATTTCAGTAAAAAACAGCATAATTTGACATAAGTGACATCATGGGGGTGTTTGTGATGTCACTTATGTCAAATTATGCTGTTTTTTACTGAAATCTAAAATATATTATATATTTGCTATTTTCTTTAATTGATAATAATCATTATATCTTTCTAATTATTATACATGCATTTTTTTAATTCACAAAAAATGTTTTATAAGGAATTATGCACAATCTGGCGGGTGATGTTGGTTGTTGGGTTTGATTGTGAATATATGTGTTTCCACCACCATTGGTTGATTGAACTTAAGGGGGCGGTCTTTTCATTTATATAAGGGGAGCGGAAGGGGCCGCCCTCATACCTGAGGAAGGTCAGAGCGACCGAAACGTTGTGAGTGAAATAAAATTGCATTAAGAGTGAGACAGTGTGCGGGAGTTTTCCTTCGTTTTTCATATTAAATAGCTGTAATAAATAAATATAAGAAGCACTTTAGTAATTGGTTAGTATATATAAACTGCTTAACTGCTGTGATCCTATGGTACAAACAAAATGTATATATAAAAATTTATATTGACTGTACGGAGCCCTGCATGGGTGCCAGATGAGGAATGAAATAAAGAGAATCCTGAGACATTATGACATGATCCCTGGCAGGGCTCCATATAAAAGAAATAAGTCAATATTGGTGGTATTCATTTTCTATATATATATGATGTCATACTACCAAGATGGAGGTAAGGGCAGTCTTTTCTTGTTGATTACCTTTTAGATATTTCAGAGACAAAGTAAAAGACGAAGTTAAAATCTGTCAACTGGACAAATCGTTGTAGGAGTGAAGACATTTTGCTGCTCAGACCTTTCTGACCTTAACGACCCTGCTTCGGCTGGAGCTACCCTAGCAGGGTCGTTAAGATAGGGTAGCTCCACCTGAAACTAGAGACAACAGATGTTTACAGTTTCAGTGTAGTTACCCCCTCCGTGCAGATAGATATAAGGCAGTTGTCACCAGCAATCTGATCAGAAATGAAGATCGGCTTGGAAGAGCAGCGAAACGTCTTCACTCCTACGATTTGTCCAGTTGACAGATTTTAACTTTGTCTTTTGCTATGGATCTAGACCTGGACAACTGAGGGGTTACTCAGATTTCAGAGACAAAGTACAATGTAAATCCCAGATGTTTAACCTGATCATTTCCATTACTGACTAGACCATAGAACTCACTATATTAAAGCAAAAATCTGCATTTTAACCCAGCAATAGTAATGATTAGGGTTAGGGTTAGGGTTAGGGTTAGGGTTAGACCTTGGACCTTGCATATTTTCAATAACCACTTCAATGACAAAATTGTTAATCTGCTACAACTGAATTATCAGATTAATTGTTGCTGCCATTTAAATAAACAGAAATAGTGTCACTCAAAATAACTAAGTACATTATAGTTTTTGGAAGTGATTGTATTTGTCCTTTCAGCAACATAACACAGGTAGTCAAAGATCAGATCTACAGTATTTAATAAAGGAAGGATCTTGACTTACCCCGTCCAGCAGTGTGTTTGAGAGGTGGACTCGAGGGTCTTTGCGGAAGGGGAACTCCAAGTTGTCTATGTGGAAGATACTGTTGTCTCTGTCGATCATGAACACTTGGTTCTTTCCGTTGATGAGCATCATGTATCTGTGAGGGCAAAGCAGGCTTTAATAGGAGGAAGTCAGACTGGGCACAAGGCTTCACTAAGATAAACATCAGGAAAAGAGCCTCGCCAACTGGGTTTGAGGGTGCCAGGGGATTAACAGGTCAAACACATCTTATTGTAAAACTAGTCGACTAATGTGGAGCTTTTGCACCTTTAATCCTTGTTAAAACCAAACACTAAAGTCTTCTTAAAATTGCTTCATTTCAACCAATTTGTTGATATCAACATCAGCAAATCAATATTCAATACCGATATTTTTTGCCACTGCCCCATTCTCTGCGTGCCCATCTATTAGTCCCAGATTGTCCTCAGTGCATCAGATTTCTTCTTTCTGAAAAGACTCATGAGTAAAAATGGAAATAAAAGTGTTATACGACTGTTGTCAGAGCCATGCAATGAACTTTGAAAGCTGAATATCAGAATCTGCAGACATCAATTATCAGCCACAGCAGCAGGCCAAATATTGGATATGGAATGTATAATGTTTAGCTTATTAAGGTGTAGGCTGTGATTATAGGCAGATGTGGTGTATGAGTGGACTGTATTGTGAATGTATGTACTGTAAGTTTGAGAGAGATCTGGTGATCTGAGGGCAGTGGTCTATAGATGAGTTTTAAGATATGAAAGAGGGTTTGTATTTTGTACTTGTACTTTTTATAAGCTGTGGTGTGGCTGTTTTGTTTTGTTTTTTTCCAGCAAGGGACAAAGGATGAAAATTAGCACTGGCTATAATCCTGCATATTTACAGTTGAGGGATTCGTTCCCCATGCCTCTGTTCTTAATATGCAATGTCCCTTCATTAAATAATAAACAAACAAACAAACAATATGGGTTCAAAAAATCCATATGGGCCTTTCCCTAATCTTGACAACCACATAAAATGACTACATTATAATGACATTATGTTAAGAGTGCATTTATTACAACAACAAAGCCTCAACTTGTACCTAAAGTATCCAACTTACATAGGCCTTTAGAGCATAGAAGGATTGTGTTAAAATAGGAAATTAGCCATAATTGTGCACAGTGTAATTGTGCAATCTCATGCTTAAATAAGCAATAAGCTAAATATGTGACTCTAGGAGATGAAAATAGCCGTTAAGCTAACTTTGTAATGTTTTCTTGGCAAACAAAAATCACTGTTTGGAGACTCATAAACTCTACAAGAGTTGGCAATTTGCAGCTTTCGATTCAAATACAACAAGCTTTAATCAGGGCTCCAGACTACCGTAACAGTTTGAGATGGGTTCACCAGTGCATCTGTGTGCCCCGGAACATGATTTGGGTGCCAGAATGGCTGTCAATTATTTAACCAATCATAAAATGCCTCAACAATAAGGGCTAAATAAATTACTTCATGGATACTTTTACCCCAATGTCCATTTATTCCATATATATTCTGTACTTATTCTCTATGCTACACTGGCAATACTTATCAAAGAAAAAAAATTTGAATTTGAAAAAAAATTCAATAATGACTATAGTTTTACATATTAAAAGTCATTTATTTGATCCCAAAACATTAAGAATTTACGTTTTAAGTTAAAACTGCTTTAGTTAGTATCTTATTTGAGCTAAAAGAGCTATGAAATAAATATTAGCTTCACAAATTAGTCAAAGTGAGGGGTCTGTGCTTTTAAGAGTCTTTACAAATCGCTATAGTGCGTGCAAAGTGCTTTCAAATAGTTGATCTTTGATGTCTTTTACTGCCTAGTTTTATTTTCTTTTTCACCTCGTGCAACGGCAGTCTCAAATTATTTAAGTAACTAAACACAGTGTGGAGGATGTACAGATTTGATGCGTCTGTCTAAAGGTAAATACTGTCTTATTCACAAGTAGATGAAAAAAGACAAACTTATGAGAACTTATGAGATGAGTTAAGCTCTGTGTGCCTGAGCGAGACCTGAGAGCATTGACTTCAGTCGATCGGCCTGATGTTATAGATTTGGTCAGAGGTAGTCAGAGGTGAGGCGAGAACGAGTGAATTAACACTTTTTTCTTTTAGTTGTCAAATAAAACAAAGATTTAAGTGTGTTCTATATAATTTAATCCACGTTTATATTGAGGAGAGAGGACACATGAGAAGGGTTTGATGAGGATCTGGCAGGTGCACCCAAGGAAAAGTTTTAGTCGCACCAGGCAAAATTTGACCTCCATATGAGCCAAAATTGTTCACATTCTGGAGCCCTGTTAATAGGCTTTGAAAAGTAAACAAGCTTCCAATTTCAATGTTTTACCAAAGCAAAAACTTTCCCTTTAATCTAGTTGGGCTCAGTCAGTTATCAGTGTAGACTGTGTAATTATGGGACAAAACACAAAGCACAAAATGTGTCGAGTCACTGCTAGTGTGGCTACGCTGTCAGAATTTTTTATTGCCTGAAATATTGAAGTCATGCCTTAAAAAGAAGTTGCTTGATTTCGCAAACCGTACCTCATATCTGGAACTGTGGAAATATGTGGACTACTTAAGCATGGGGAAAACCAATTGTATTTTCCATTACTACCTCCCTTAGCAGCCTTGTCCTGGCACAAACAGGAAGAAGATTAGTCTATCTTAAAATTGCATACATCACCAGGGCGAGGTGATTTGCAGAGAGCCTATAATCCTTTGGTTTGCAGGTGAAAACAGTACAAATATCCAATATATGCCTCAATGTTTAATATTTCAGAGTAAGTAAAGAGAAAGTTCATTTTTGAATGTCCAACAGACAAAAAAAAGATAATTGCAATGCTAACTAATGCTGGAGAATAAATAGAACTGCTATAACAAACTATGTGTGACATCTATTTTAATGGCTATGTTAATCCACAATGCAAGTAATACTACGAGTAAGGAGTTTGGTAGGACATGTACTAGGCTTTGTGCCAGCCTCAGCATTGTGAGTTTGAGTCTTGGCTGCAACAATTTGGAGAATGTCTGCTTCACTCCTCACCCTAATTTCATGCTACTGTTGCGTCAAATAAAGCATGAAAAAATAAATACATACAGATTATGGCATTAAAAATAATGGAGTGTAAGTGTCACTTTTGCTGAGTGAACGCTAATGTCAGTTAAAGGACCTGTACCAGAGCTTTTTTCCAATGTATTTGAGCAGCTCCTGTGGTCAAAATAATTTATTTATTGTGCAACAATCAGGAATGGTGTGGTTACCATGCTAGTTCTTGTTAGCATTACCATTACAGCAAAATATAATTAGGATGCTTGGAATGTAAGGTGCTCTTCTCTTTTAATGTTAATTTTATTTTATTCAATTTTATTTATGATTAGCTGAGATCATTTACGTTTTGTTTGCCTTGTGATTTGAATGTCTTTCTTATTCTGTAAAGCACTTTGAATTACTCCGTGTACGAATTGTGCTATACAAATAAACTTGCCCTGCCTTGCCTTGAACAATAACTTGGACCACTGTAAACCCTTTAAATGAACTAATTCAATGTTTCACATTTTAAGTTATCAAGATGTTACAGCTCCAAAGCTCCCTGAGGACAAAAAAAAAAAAAACTAAAAGAAATCATCCGGACTTGGTCGCTGAATCCATCCTTTCATGCATTCTTGTCTGGGGACATTGTTGTTTGTGCTGGTGACTCAAGGCACATCCTGGACTATGGTCTGACACCAATGAGGCCACTTCCAAGGGCAACTGGCCATTTCAATTTGTCTAGAGTAAAATGGAAACAAATGTTTTTGGAGCCATCCCCTGCACTATCCTGGAGTGAGGCTCATTACAGTGTGTCCCTGTATGTGTTACTTCGTCCTGGCTTCTGTGAAAACCAAACCAAGTTAAAGCGGAAAATTGCTTTTCCACCCAGAGGCTTGTTCACCTCAGGGGATATTAAAAGTTGAGAGCAGTGACTGTGAGGCTGTTGAAAAATCTGTCAAAATAAGTCAAGCTCTAATGCACGAGTCAGGCTTCAGTTTAATCTAGATCAAGGTTAATTTAGTCAGGCTAGTGAAGAACGAGGACCAGCTAAAAAGACACTTACCTGCAAGAGTTTTTTGTTTACTTCCAACATTTGTTTTTTTTTTTTTTTAACTTTGACGTTAATGTTTACAATAGTACAAATCTATTCCTCATTTTCTTAATGCATTCTGAATATCCTAATAGAGTTTATACATTTATTCTATAGCTCTCAAAAGCAAGAAAGGAGTTTTGACATAATGCTAAGAACAATAGTACCATTGTGACTTCCTGGTTCTTGGCAAAAATAAGATACAGAGAGGACTGGGCTGATTTATTTTGACTCTTAGAGTTGCTCTTACAATATGTCTGTACTGGGGCAAAACAAATATTACTCAACTACTGTACATTGACAGAAACTGTTGTTCTCCATGTGAATAAAAACATAAATTCAACCGTCTGAATGTCTCTCATAAACTTGTTTTACAGGGCAACTTTTTGTTTTACTGTGGACAGGTACAGGTCATATAATGCTCACCAGGGTTTTGTAGTTACTAATGAGTGAGTGTTTTCCTGTGGAGACACAAAGTCAGACAGGACACAGACAGAAGCATTGATCCTCCTACCTCCTCCCTCTGAACTCAAGACACACCTAAATATGCTGCTTCTGTTCTTCCTGTTCAACAGTCAAGATTATAACCAACACAAGGAAATGGTGTGTATTAAAATTCCTAATCCTATAGTACATGGAAGACAAAGACATTCTACTCAATGAATGTTCAATATACAAACACACAAAAACCTGGAGCACACCATTTTGAACAAGTCACTATTATGAAGCAGACTAATCCAATGAAAAATTCCAAGGTAATACAGTTGTCTTACAAAGTGACTTAAAGGGCTTGTACCAATTTTTTAGGAATGCAAAAGATACATGAGGAATAACTGCAAAGCAGCAAATGAACTGGTTCTGTTTTCACATTGTAAGACAGTAAAAATCAGTTTTCTTGTCTGTACTGCATAATAAAACCAGATCTTTTTATTCACTAGAAAGTCCTTACTCTGATTTTGTTCCACTGCTGCATTTCTCTGCTCAATTTGTCCAACGCAAACTTATAAAATAGGAACAGCACAATATGATGTCATGCTGATCACAAAGCATCACAATGTTATTATGTTAAAGGGGCACTACTTAAACTTTTCTGGTGTAGGGTTTGCCTGGAATGTTCCACAGTATGGCATTAAGCATATCTATCTCCATGGAGACAAATGGGTAACGCCACCAGGCCAAGGCTCCAAGAAGCATTTAAAGAGAGACACAGTCTACTTTTGTCTGGAAAGTATTACAGCATTTTTGTTTTGGTATATTGTTTCATTTTTATTGTAAACCATTCATTTCTTATCAATGAACGTGTTCCCTAGTAATAATTAAACAGCGCCTCTTGGCTATTATCCATGTGAGCCTTTTGAACCATACTGTGCTAATATAATTTACATATATAAATGCACATATTTAGTAATGTGCACTCTTCATTACAAGTCTGCTATGATCCAATTAAGCTTTGAACGCCAAATACCAACGGTGACGATGCTAATGTTGGAATTCAAAGGTTAAGTGTCTTAATCAATGCTACTGAGAGGAGCAGGCTAATTAGCTAGCATTTTTGCATATTCATTGTAAAGTGATGAGTGGCAAGACATGGTCTACAACGAACTTTCACATTTTGGACAACTAAGAGATAGGTGAAAGTTAGTTGAGCCGCTTTTAGCTTCTCCTGCCTGCTGTGTTGAATCATTAGAGAGCATAGGATTAGGTGTAATAAAGGAGCTGTAACAACCAGCTGGTTCAAAGTCGGACTTGACAAGCTGCCAAAAAAGAGCGGAGTGCTGTACCAGATGACAAGAGTAAAGTATAGTGGTGGTTTTCAATCTGGTTATGGTCTCATTAGAGTTTGCAGCCACCGATGACAATCTAACATTTAAAGGTTCACAATGGAAATTTTGTTATGGGAGGTTCGCCATCTGCTCATCTCCATGGGGATGTTACTGCTTAGCCTGGAATGTTTCGTAGTATGGCTTTTTTTTTCTTGCTCAAAAATACTATGGAAACATGCATTGTTACTGTAAGTTGGGTCACCTCTTTGCAACTTGGCCTGGTCATTTACTTGTCTCCATGGAAGTATGTTTAGTGCCATAGTCTGGAATATTGTAGACATAGTGTAGAACCTTTATATAAATATAACCTTACTGCTTGATCAAAATTTGACTTCGGTGCAAAACAATTCTATGGGTAGATTGACAGTATGTTGTCTAACTGCAAATAATTCTGAGATAGACAGAAAATAGTACAAAAGCAACACATTGAAGACGCTGGGATGAAATGTGTGACAGACATGACAGCTCCTTGCACTGATTATGTAATAAAAGGAGAACTGTGCTGTAGCTGTGTCAATGGAGTTATTCATGTTTTTCTTCTGAAGTGTTGGGTTAAATATGGCATCAACTAAACCAATCTGTTTTGTTCTTTATTTTTAGATTTACTGTTATTGTTTATGCCCTTAGCAAATGCTTCTTAAAGTTAAGAAGGTATTAATCACGTTTTCTCCATTTCAATTTGTGATACCCCGATGCTAAAGTAAAAGTTCTTCACAAAATCTTCTTAAACTTTCAGGTTCCTATGGGGCATTTCATTTTTAAGGCCTCTTATCTCTTTTCCAGACACTTCATCAAAACACAACAAGAGAAAGAGTGCTGTTTGAGCTCTTGAGTCTTACAAGTGAAATGAAGGTTGCAGTCTCTGTGTGACTACCTGTGTCAAACCATTTCATGTCCACTGATCTTGGCATCATTGGCAATTATGAACTAATGATCCTGAGAAATTGTCTTTAATGTTTTACAGTCTGGATCATGTGTGCCCACGATTTTAGAAAATCCTAGAATATTGAGAAAAAAACCAAAAAAACACTGACAATAAACAAAACAAAATATTTCCATGTAGTATGAGTGCCACAGCTAGAGTGAAGTAGAGGAGTTATGCCAACAGAACTTCTGACAGTCATCTTTTTTAGGTCATTTAGTAAACACATTGTGGGCCATTGTTTTTGTATAAGAAAAAGATACTATTCATTGAAGTTGCAAAGCAATTAGATTTCTCAGCAGCCCATGTAATAGCTCCTTCGAAGAGGAGAATGTGTAGCTGTAGTGTTATGAGATTGGGGTCACACTTGGAGCAGCAAAATTACCCTTTGTGGTACCTTGGTTAACTTTACATTAGATACAATATGTAGGTGGAATTACAATGAACATGTAAAATGTATAAATGGTATTTGCATGTCCCCTATGGAGGGAGAGTATAATGAAGGGGTACAGTGGGGTTTTAAAGCCTTAGTACAGGAATAGATTAATCAAAGAACTAAAAGAAAAATAATGACAAGAGGATGCCCCCACACAATGAGATGAGATTGTACATGTGAAGAGGGCTGTCTGTGAGAGGATCCTGCAGACAGACCAGTGTCACTACAGAGAAGATCCGTCAACCAGAGCAGACACAACAAGCTCTGCACAGAGCAGGAGAGCTTCGCCTGCTGTCTAATTGGCCAGTTAGCTGCGGCTAACGCTGTCAAGTACGTTCTGAAGAAAGCAGGAGGAGCCCATTAGTGCTACACACTCTCAGTGGTTCACTGCTTCATCCTTCTGTCCGTCACAAGTTATGTTAACCCAAGACTGTTTGGTTTCATCAGCCGTCCAAAAATATACAAAGCTCCTTCAGTTAAACCAACGTGGGTTTGTCCCAGTCTGCCCTGCATTTCACTGCCGCTGAGATGCTCAGATCCGAGTCTTATCTGGCCTGTCCCGGGAGCACTTTAGCCCTAATGAGGCACGTGCCGCTCCACTGGTCCTGTCCCACAGCATGACTGACAGCCGCTGTGCTGCAGGGACGCTGCACATGTAATCCTCTCTGCTCTGCCCATTATTAGAGCTACACAGTCAACACAAGGGATTTTTCAACAGCCAAAAGGGAATTCTCATTCAGACAACAAAGAGAAACACGGTCAATCTTTCTTCAAATCAAGTATATAAAGCGCCTATCAGTGAGCTACTGGTCAAGTGGAACTGGACAAAGGCAACTTAAATAACTATGGTTTATGAACTAAAGCAGGTGTTTTGTAATTGCAATTGAGAGCAAAGCCCAAAAAAAGAAAATTTTATTTTTAACCACTATTTATACGTTTAATACTATCAAGCCAAAGTGTGAAAAGTATCAGGCACCAAAGTCCCACAGCTCAACTTGATTTGAGAAAAAGCTTGTGATTTGCTGAGACGTGACAAAGTGATCTCTACACCTCTTCTTGGCCTCGCTCAGCTGCAGATAACGCCCAACAAATGAAATCCCAAATGAAAGTCGCTGAGGTGGTACAGAGCCGGGCCTGAGGAGCATCTGCTAAGCCTGTGTTTTCCCATTCAGAGCTGCACTTAAACACATTACAGCTTTAGGGCAGCGGCGACTATGTGTTTTCAACCACAACCTATCTGCAAAACTATCTGCAAGTCATGCTGTTTACAACTCCCAAAATGTACTTCTGAACATTAAGAGAACACCAAATATCAGGCTAGTTGACAATATTGGTACCATTTGAGATTGTAATGCAAATGGAAATAGCCCATACAGTTTAAAACCGCAATGAAGCTAACGTTTCACTGAAGCAGTTTTGGTTCTTAAGGAAGTTTTAAGACGGCAAGTTCATATGAGTTCATATGATTGATGTCATTTGGCCTGTGAATATTTCCACCACTGTAATGGGTACTTTGCCATGTATCTGATAACTATGAAAACTATGACATTTATTTCATTAGGCTTAAAGGGAATTGGAAATTGAGTTGTCAAAAAACTAAAAGTAGTATAGGCACTGATACTATAAGTTCTTTTCAGAATTATCAAGACCACCTGGTAAAATGAAGTACTTAAAAAAAAACAATAAAAAAACAACTTTATATTGTGTTATGAGAGTATGGAGGGGATAAAGGAGAGAGTTATTCAGTAGTAGTAACATTAGTACATCACTGGGCCTTATATTCATTTTAAAAGTGTATTCTGTTGTATTAAAATCTGTACTGAGTATCATTTTCCCCAGCATTTAAATCCAGATTGAAATTTTCATATAGTACAAGCCCTCAGGCTTCCAGGTGAATTGGCCCCCTATTACCTTAAGCAGTACTTTTTACTCTTTACTTTGAAAATATACCTATATATAGTCAATATCAAATATTTAGTGTGTCCTAGTGAGGATACAAGTATGAATAAAGGCCTGGGATCTCATTCTAACCTGTTACAGATGCACATATTTGGATTATTCCCTATATTGGCCACCAGTCTATGGCTCTCAATCGGCTCTCCTGTTTGTCTGTGTTTTAGTATGCAGCCCTTGAAGAAAAAGGTTTGGACACCCCTGCTCTAATCAGAAGAGATTAAGAAATCATAATATTTCCAAGTTTAAAACATAAAACCCAATTCTCTTCAAGGTTCAAGGTGTCCAATCTGATTTCAGTCCCAAGTTTCTTTTTAATCAATGTTTTGTTTAAACAGTGCCTTGTTAAGACCATTGACATGCAAGAGTCTTGCTTTATTAAGTGCACATGGAGCAGCTGTTTTTAAAGTCAAAAGATATAATTGGCCACTCTCCTTACTCCTCTCTGGGCTCAAACCAACTGCGTGCTGACAGAGAACTCCGCAACAAGACGATTAAAAAGGCCGTGAGCACCTCCCTGGCACAAGACAGACAGATCTTCGTGTTGTAAAGATATTGCCAGAGGGACTTTGGGGTATTCTTTTTGTGGAGGTGGCAGTCTAGTATTTAACCGCCAAGTGCCTTTGTGACAGGTTTCCAGGCGAGTTAGAGTTGAACTGTCAGGTGTGCTAGCACTTTATTGACCCTTTTCTGACTGCAAGCTCTTGTTCCAGGAAGCATCCCCAGTGGCTTGCCAGGCACTGTCCACTCTTCTTGGCAAATTAGCCTGCAGCAAAACAGACTTGTGGAGTAAATTTGGGACCAGTCGACCAGTATTCAGCTTCCATCCAATTTACATCATTCTCTTTCCTCTTTAGTGTTTTAGACTGTAGGATTTATTTGACACTGCTGTATGGCGTAAAACTGGGGTGAAAAGTGGGGAGAGACATTGCCGAAGCCGGGAATCAAACTGACGATGCTGAGGCTTTTGAATGCCTAATAATACAGTGTGATGACGCTAACAATTTTTGGGTCAATATCTGTATTTGCAACTTGTTGGATTTATTCATTTCTTTAACTTTATTTATACAGGGAGACCCAATGAGAGCAATTAAGACTCTCTTTTTCAAAAAAATAAAAAATACAAACAAGAAAAAACAACAGACAACTAAGTATACAAGGATGGTTGTAAACTTGGAGAACTGAAGCTAAAATAGATAAAAGATAAACGGCCCTGTACCCATTTTTTCCATGTTTTTGAGCAAAATTTGTCTTGCCCTAGTACAGATGTTATATAAGCAGCTCATAAGGTCAAAAAAGTTCACTGTGTGCAATATGCATTCAATTATAAACTATTACTAGTTGTTGCATTACCGTGACAGCAAAACTCCTCTCTGACCTCTCAAAGTTGTGAACAACGCTTATAAGCTCATTGTGGTGTGAATAATTAGGATCGTTGCGGTGCACAAGGTAAGTCAGGAATAACTTGAACCTGCAAAAAAAATACAGGCTATTGACCAGGCAATTTTACCAGGCTAGCTTACCTTTATTGATTATGGTAATTACTTGAGAATCCACTGTGCAATTTTATGCAAATCTTAAAATCAAAGTAACAAAATATTTAAAAGTTACAGACCAAAATATGGATGAATGTGTGTGAACTCGTGACAGATAAATATTCGATAACAAATCACTTCCAAATCTTAAAAATGCCACAGGCCAAGAGTGGGACATTTTTAAAGAAGCTGGGTAGAAGCCGGGGTGCTGTGCAAAAAGTAAAAGATAAATTGGAGTCAGACAGCATGACTGCAATCAGTAAATCTGAGAAAGCACACAAGCTCGGGTCTCATCTCTCCTTTTGATGCATACTAAGCAACTCTCAAAAAAAGAGTTTTACATATTTCATCACCCAAAAATAACTCTTTTCATTCTCTGTGATGAAGTATAGGTTTTTTTGAAATTTCAGCATAAGTAGTACCACCACATAATATAAGAAATAGTTTTTTGTTTGTAGTAGTAGTATTTGTAGTTGTACTCAGATTAATATTCCAACTCCATCATATACAAAAAGTGCATATTGAGTAGAGGTGGGGTGAGATATAATTTCTGAGCTGGACAGTTCAATTTCCAATTTTGCCTTACAATTTGTTTTAATTTGATTTAATTTCTTTGTTGAGGTGTAACTAATTAGTACTTAACCCTTTTTTGTCACTCAAAAAGTAAACTGATGGGATAACATTATTTTCAAACTTGTAGCAATTGTATTTAATGAGATCACAGATGATTTTTGTAGTAGCTGTAGTAATACTACAGCTACTACAAAGTAAGGAGTAACACATGTGGTACAAGCAGCAGTAGCAGTAGAAGAAGTAGTAGAAGTTGGTTGGCACAGTTACAGCATTTTCTCACTCCTTAATACAATTTCACAGCTGGTTGTCTTGCACGATGCTGTGGGCTTTTGTACTGAAATGTGTTGTGTTTTTTAAATTTCCAAAGCAGAGCATAAACACCTGCTGTGATTACATTCAAACATCAGATGGGTACTAGCTTGTTCGTTGTGTGCCTTGTGGCAACTATTGTGAACACTTGAATGAAGAAAAAATTGTCATTTTCCAAGAAAATCCTAGCGACAGGCCGCCTACAAAAGAAATAATTGTATCTTTTTGGGATTACAGCATGTAGCGAAACGAGAGCACAGCTTTAACCACACCACAACCTAGCATCCCGAGGTCTGTTAGAGCTAATTCTCCTAAGCCCTGCACACAGCTATGGAGAATAACCATAGACAAACTCGCAGCAACAGGGGAGTATACGCACTACAAAAAATACAGTCAAAAAAGTTCCATGTATTTTTATAACTGAATAAAATCTGCTGTTTGTGTTCAGAGAGGGAAATAAAGTTCAGAAGCAGTGCATCAGGGCAGACTCAGGTTATAAAAGTCTGGAAAACTTTTTGTGCAGGTAGATAAAATGGAAATTGTACAACACTGTTTACTTTGTCCTTCCATTTCTACATACATATCAACTAGGGCTGCAGTCGTAGGGTCGATTTATGTTGACTATATTAAAAGATTTGAACATTTGTGTTTGTTGCACCACTCCTTCAGATATGATTTGTCCTATTTTTGTGTTAATATTTTGTCCTTCCAGTCATATTAACTACATACATTATAAGGATTTATATGGGACAACAGCAGAAAAGAGAAGGTATGGCGTGAGTTAGCTAAAGATTTGGGAGTAAATCATGTGGTACATTTGCCTTTTTGCATATGCATACACAGTACTTAAATACGCAGTATCTAGTATTTTTCTTTTTAGATTGTTGTTTTTGCTTGAACTTCTGAGAATTGTAGCCTTGTGAGTGCAGTTTAGGTTAGATACATAGATAAACTTAATACTTTAGTGAGCTTTTGCCACGCTACCTTTTTTAGTCAACTAATCAATCTGCAGGGCTTGTTTTTAGTCAACTACAGCCCTAATATTAACACCACATTTTCCTTTTTTATGTTATCAAAGTGTCTATAGCAGCAAAAAGTGAACCAAACGGGCTTAGCTGAGAAGAATAAAGTAATTTTTCTAACCCTTTAGCACAAATAGGAATGATTTACTTTATTTTATTTAATCAACACCAATATTGTATGCACCCCAGTAAATGTAGGCCCTGCCAATAATTGACCATTTTCCAAAGGGTTACATAGAGTTAATAGTTGCTATGACATCAATTACTTTAGATAATGTCAAGACATTTAATAGTTATGATAGAGAATTTGTCATATTACATTGAAAACAAAAATATAATTTCTAATATAAGCTGAAGAGAACGTTTGGCTACTTTGCTAATACCGGTAGGTTTTTCAAATGTTTTTTGTACCAATCAAGCGATCCAATTACAGTACAGATTAGAACTGACCATTTTCCAAAGGGTTACATAAAGTTAATAGTTGCTATGACATCAATTACTTTAGATAATGTCAAGACATTTAATAGTTATGATAGAGAATCTTTCATATTACATTGAAAACAAAAATATAGTTTCTAATATAAACTAAAGAGAACATTTGGCAACTTTGCTAATAGGTTTTTCAAATGTTTTTTGTACCAATCAAGCGATCCAATTACAGTACAGATTAGAACTGACCAAGTAAGACTAACCTATTAACTGTTTGTATAATTGCAATGCACAAAGCTAATTCCCCACACTGCCCCACACTGATTGAAGTTCTAGCTGAAAGTTTAATAAAAAATAAAATTGCATTTTTAACAATACATTTAGTTATGTTTAAAACATAGTCCGAATGTGAGAAAATGTGACTAAAAAGACTGCCAGCTTCATATTATGCAAGTGACTTGGATAAACAATGGCAGAAGATAGAAACAAGGACACCAATGCACAGGAGGGCGAATCCACCTTGAATTATAATTACCCGGGATAAACAAGGCCCTCTTGATTAGTCTTAAGCACAGGGAGTAGGAGCGAGACCAGGTTTTAAATTAATCCAATAGGTGTGAGTCAACATGGTGAGAAGTGATATCAACTCCCTAAGAGCCACCAGCCAAATGTTCATAATTAACATCAAATTAACTCAAAACTAGGGAATACCTGAGAACTAAAAAACCCAACAATGGCATAGTACAAAAGGATACTAAGGACAGATACATATAATTGTTTAAAAATCTTGGAGTGAAAGAGTGACAACTTTAAAATATAAAAGATAGTAATAAAATAGTTATAATTCAATGTGCTGAAATAGATCTTAACTTACTAACTTGTTGTGTTGTTGCATTTACATATTTGTGTCCAAGAAAGCAATATTCTAAAAGTAACTAGAAACTATTTAGTTAAGTAAAAGTGCCATTACTTCTAGGCACTAAAACAGAATTGAAAGTGGCTTGCAACTTAGAGTGGAACGAAACACTAAATCTGCTCCCTTTTCCACTACTAAACTGTGTATACTGTGTTTTAATAGCACTATCGTCTATGCCTAGTGGTTTTTGGCAACTTTAATGCAAACTAGGCACATCTGCAACTTTCTGGTCAAAAAAGCCAAAATCCAAGTGTGTGTAGCCTTCTATGGCTTCTGCAAGTCATTGGTGACATCACACAGGATTGCCTGATTACAACCAGGTAATTGTAATTGTTGAAGTTTGAAGTGTGGATAGATCAATCACACTGTTCCTGACTCCCACACCTACCCCCAGACCTTGCACCTCCGCACTCCCTCTGCACTCCTTTAATTTAATCCTCCAGGTACTGCCCAAGTAAGCAGCTCTATTTGAAATGTGGTTGTGAAGGAAGTTTAGGTGTTTAATCCCACATTAAAAAGAACAGTATTTTTACAAAAGCAAGTTGCTAATAACACTACCACTACTATTCTACCACTAAAAGATCCCAAAATGCTCTCGTTCTAATACAGTATGTCAGGTAAAGAGGTCAGGTAATTAAAGCAATTATTTTCTCACAAACAGCTCTCCTTAGACACTTGATAACATTAGTTACTATAGTATATGTGCAGAGGTTTCTTCAGAGTGGTCTTCAGCATAGACCTGTCTTTAAGCCTTTGCAGTCTCATGGTTATGTCCCCAGGGAGGTGTTGTTTTTAGGGCCTGCCCCACCAGGAGGAGGCCCCAGGGAATACCAGGAAGTACAGCTCCAGGATGACCCTTTAATACCACAGTATGGGCCTGAAGACGTGAATGAGCCGCCTGCCTTCTTTGTTGGTTCAACAGTTCATAACTAATAAAAGAACCCATGCCACACAATATTCATTATCATTTTACCCATAATCACTAAATGTCATGAAATTGATAGGCAATAAACAGTGTGAGACTCGACTGTGTGAGAGACTTGACAAAACTGGCTTGTCATTATTCCGGTAAGTTGGGAGTAAATGAAGCAAGTCAGATATGAGGACTGTGTGGACTGATTCAAGCTGACTCCAGCAAGTCCAGAGCTGTCCGATCTCACAATGTCTCTATAGTGTCTCAGGTCTAATGGGGAAAGTCCATGCAGGCATTAAAGTGACCATTGGGACAGAGAGAGATCTATGGAGAGCCGTCACTGGTTAATCAATAAATATAAAAAAAACTCACACACACACAAGAGTTATTTTAACTCATAAAACAGAATATTTTCACTGGAGACAACTGCCTTTTTAAGTGAATGCAATATGCGGCCTTTGATAGCATATTCATAAAGCTACATCTATATTTGCTTTCATAAAACCATTAGCATAAAAAGTTGTATG
This sequence comes from Periophthalmus modestus, assembly GCA_019594935.1. Lineage (NCBI taxonomy): Eukaryota > Metazoa > Chordata > Actinopteri > Gobiiformes > Gobiidae > Periophthalmus > Periophthalmus modestus. The sequence goes on along the minus strand of JAIEZT010001328.1, from coordinate 19,064,301 downwards.
CAATATGTACATTTAATTGTTGTCCCTCTGCACCTAAAAACTGTTATGACCCCAAGCAAATAAAAGCATACATGATATTAGCTATGGTCTAGCCATAAGACTTGACACATTACAGGAACCAAGTAAATGTTCTTTTTCATATTGCACCACATTGCAGCACATCTTGAACCCTCTACTCAAATAATTGTCTTAGGAGCACAGAATGAAAAGTTGAAGTTCACACACTAACTGATCTCTCTTTCAACACCCCCCAGAGTCAAGTCAAGTCCCCCAATTCCACTCCTGCCTGCTAATAACGTCAGCTCTGCCTCTCCCATTTTCAACAACACACAACTCCCTCCACGAAGAATAAATAGATCCCACAATAGATGGACGGATGACTCACGGCCCATTGCAGTTCATCTCTCTCAGTGTGAGGTATTTCTACTCTATAGGCTTCTCAAGAGGCACCAGGAAACACCAGGGACGTGCCCTAACAAGAGAAAGGCCAAGAAAAGAGCGAGCTATTTCCAGTCAAACTCAAAGGATATATTATTTACAGATGACGCAGTACATACAGTATAGTGTAGAAAGTTTGAGGAATTTGTCTGTAGCAAGGAGCTGTTATTAAAGGTGTTGCACCTGATTTTTACTGTCTTAAAAACTGTTTGCAGTGGTGTAATGCTATTTCTAACTTACCTTACACATTCTGAGCATCCCTATTACACCGTGATGAGTTTATCAGCATTTTTTACAACTTTCAGACACCAGAGTGAAGTTTTGCTGTCACAGTAAAGCTAACAATAACTAGCATGCTAAAGCCCACTTCCTGATTATCAGCTTTACAATTAGCCTCAAAATCTGCTTATACAATATACCTGCAAGAAAACAATTTGCTCAAATACATAGAAAAAATGCAGCTACAGAGTTAAATTATTTAAACAACGAGGTCAGTCGTGGGTCCATAACAAACATGGACAAGCTAAAGACTTGTGCATGCAATTCCAGGTCTGGGCACTATAAGTCAAACACTGTGAGGTGGCATTAATGTCTTGGTGAAGGTTTGTTTTTGAAATTGTAATTCTGAATCTCATCCACTGTTGTTTTTCCTTCCATATACAGCAGGACCTCACAAGAAAAATGTCAACCAGGTTTATCTTTATCGGAAATTAAAGCAAGAAAATAAAAAAAATAAATAAAAATTCTCAAAATCAACTGTGGTCATAAATTATTCACCAGCACTCTTCACATGTCTGCTGGCAAGAGTGAGATAGCGGCAGACTACATGAATACTAAAAAATGCTTTCCCTCTTCGACACTGCCGTTTGGCGACAAAAAACACCCAAAGTCATAGAAAATAACAAATCTGTAATGAATGTGACGGCTAGCAGCTTGTCATTCTCTAGGGGGGGGAAGAGCTGGACAGTAGCCTGTAGCACATTATGCGTAGTCAGTTCCCAACTCACCTCTAGCTACACTGACCCGTCCAGGTTGATTAGCTGAATAAAGATGCTGTAATTAAAAGCTAATGAGTAGCAAAGGCCGTACTTCTATTCGCTGGTAAATCCGCAATCCGCAAAGTATAATGAATGAACTCCTAGGAAGCACAAATCCCTGACAAACAACTTCAACCTAATGAGTGGGAAGGCAAACTAATTGGTGCCGTCGGACATAAGAAGAGGCAGTAGTTTCCATCTTAAAGACAGGAGGTGATTGCATGGTGGACAGGGGACTAACCGGGTGCCGTCTGCCTTCCAGCTGACTTTGTATGGGCTCTGCTCCAGGAAGCGAAGGTTTTGGCGGTCCATGGACACCGGCTGAGCTCCGGGGAAACCAGACCTGGAAGAAAAATGATGTGTCAGTGTTTATAGTAAGTTAGAAAAATTGATGATGAGACAATTTAGTTGGAGCCATTTCTCCAACTAAAAGAGCAAATGGTCTTAACTGGACCATTAAGGATAATTGCATCGATTTAAAGATATAGAGACACCATCTGTTTCTTTCATTGAGAATGCCAAATAGTTTATTTTTGCATGTTGATTAGTCATTTTTACTGAACCCTGACCATTAATCTAGACCTTGGCCTGGCAAAAGTGAACTTGTAGTTTGTTGTTAACTTGCTCATTTAAATCGTATAACCAGAACCTAAATATGCAAGTACATCTTTGTATCTTCTTCAACAGTGTAACCACCTGTGTGATAAAAACAATAGATTTTAATTTTTTGGGTAAGAATTTTATTATTTTCTTTTTAAATAAATCAGTAAGCCCACATTTTAGCAAAAGACTGGTTGCAGACCTCCACCCAGAGAACCCTACCCCACAGACCTCCACCAGGATACAGCTCCACCGACATGTCCTTCATCATTTTTCATTATTTTACTTTATAAACTACTTTATCACACTTTCTATCTGCTGTGTCTTAGTCTTTGTTCATTGTTTATTAAAGGTGATAACGCTCATTTCAAATTGTCTAGGGTTAGTTGTCTAGACATGCTCATGCTCTGCTCGTGTAGGTTAATTACCAGTTTAAAACATGTCGTCACAAATAAAAAACATATTTTACTGTTAACATAGGCCTACATATAGGTGTTAATATATGCATATTAGATGTAATTTGTCCATGAATGTGTTGCCGGTCCTGTGTCTGTTTAAGGTTAGGCACAAATCTGTAATGGCTATGGTTAGGAAAGAGGTTTGGGCTTCTCTTTAGTGTAAAATAAACTTAAAATTTACTTAAACTTACATTACATTTAAAATAGTGTCAAGGAATCGGCAACTTTGATGGTCTTTTGGTATGACTGCTGTATATTTACTTTTAGGGATCTGTGGATGAAGGCAAGTCACGTGAGGGCTAAACTACAGACTGACTAGTTTTATGCCACCTTATGTGCATAATAACCCTGCACACTTAGTTCTCTACATTACATCATTTCAAGATTTTTTTTATTTGCCAACAAAAATCATTTAAATTTGATTCCGTTTCAATATTTAAAGCTAATCAACACCAGCATTTAGACCTAGAAACCACTAAGACTCAGTATACAATATCTTACTTTAACTGTCCTTCTTGAAACAATTTGTTCTTTAGTTCTAAGATTCAAAGAGCACCAAAAGCCTCACTTATTTTGCCCTAAGCCTGCTGTCTTCACATCGTAGTCTCAGAAAATGAATATGTATGTGAAAACAAACACGGCCTGACCTTTAGGCAAACAGGGGCTTAGCATTTGTAAACTGCCGCTCACACTAAATGCCGCAAACTCATAAATAAAACCACACATGGTTGCAGTGTAATACATAAAATGACCTTTTGCTTGCCCCAACTCTTGACTGTGTAAAATGGAATAAATTAGCAAAATATAATAAAATTGAAATAAACCATTCAATTATAGTTATTAAATTATACGCAATTTATTTAAAGGTGTACAATGTATTTTTTTCTGGTGGAGGTACTGCTATCTGCTTGTCTTATCTATCTTGCATTTACTCAATAACATATGTTTTATTGTAAATAAAAAACACATAGAAAAACATGCATTCTTACTCTGAGAGGCCTCGCCATTCCACAGCTGTGACCTGTAACTTGGCGGAGTACTGTAATCATCTGCTTTTCCAATTAACGTCATACTTTGGAACATTCCAGGCACCAGGAAAGTTACATAATGCATCTTTAAGTTCAACAAAATATGATTTATTGCAGTTTTTTAGCTGGAGTCAACCATAAAGCTAAGAAATTCAAAAATCTATACTTGGATTCTGGCAGCCTAATAAGGGAGACCTGTGGGAAGCAGCAGGTAGTGAAAATAGCTGCATCGACTGTTGCGCCGCTTTGACAAGGAGACGGGGCAGAGCATCGCTGACGCCATAGAGTTTCATTAAAAACCTGCAAGCGCGTGTGTTTTTGTCTCTATATAAAAAAAACATATCTCTGCCGCTATTGGCTGTCTAAAAGTGTCAAGATGGAAGACTAATGAGTCACTCGATGGCACAATAGTGAACACCCACGGCCACACAGTTTGTTCCCACCATGCTTTGTGCCTTACTTGTCCCACTCGGCCATCTCCTGACACAGGCGCTGGATTTGGCCCAGTTTCGGTTGGTTGGTGATCTGAGTGACGCCCTTCACCGTGATGCCTTCAAGGAACACCGCGTCCTAGGACACAAATGAAGCACGTGAGTTTATAAGATACAAAAGGCCCGTTTGTGATGCGTTTTGAGCCGCCTATGCCTCCTCAGTGACACCCTACTCCAAAACAGATGTGAACCAGATCTCCCTGATGTGCAGTTGTACTAAGAATAAAGAATTGTTTTTGGTTAAAAAAAAGTAGTACATCTTTATTACAAGCAGCTGTGCTATCCAACACACTTTGCACAATTTTGACATGTTGTGAAGTGAAATCTTTGTGGAATCTGTTTCGTCATCTTATTCCATGGGGAAGTTCTGGAAAATTAAGCGGGAGAAAGTAAGGAGAGGCCTGACAACCAGAATGCTATGCTGCATGCTCCACCCTGCTATACTTTGGCTAAAGAATTACTCATATAATGACTCATTTTCCTTCTAGATATGCAAGGACTTTCTTAGCCTATCCATAAGTTTAAAAATGACAAAAATCTAGCATTGCTGCCATAGTGATTAACAATTCTAAGCAAAATAAATCTTCTGAATGGGCAAAAGTCCTCAAAATATAACCTTCAAACAGTAAGTTGAAATCCAAGCACTAATGGGCCCCTCCACTAACCTATGGCATTACCGTTTCTGAATTTGATACCCAACAAACTCTTGCTTTTGTATGTAGCTGTTCATTAGTCATAGCTGATATTTTTGTCTAACAGAATCTCCTGTTGATGTGACCTCTCAGTTATGTCCAGGTTGATTCATAACATCCAACCACATCCATTTTACCAGACTGTCTGTGCCCTCTTTTTGGAATGACCCGTTGTAGAAATATTTCATGTTCTTTGAAACGCAGGTATGAGAAACAAAAAAGAAAATCTAAGTATGTTCTTGTGTATTTGCGTTCCCCCCCATACCAGAGTTTGGGTAAGTCATTCATTTTTATACCTTCTTTGCTTGTACACTAGCAGTGAAACTTTGGACACACTTTTTCATTTATGTTTCTTATTCTTATTTCTTCTTCTTTATGTTTCTTCTTTATTTCCATGATTTTTTTTTGCAGATTCTCACTGTGCATCGATCTATGTATGAACACATATGTAGCAGTAAACAAAAACAAAAATTAATGTATTATTTATTTATATTATATGTAATATATATATAATATATATATATATATATATATATATATATATATATATATATATATATATATATATATATATATATATATATATATATATATATATATATATATATATATATACACATATACACATATATATATATATATATATATATATACATATATATATATATATATATATATATATATATATATATATACACACACATACACATATATAACTATTAAAAACCCCTCTTTAATTTCATCACTGCTTTGCATTTCTTGACCCTGAGCTGTGAAGTTAAAACCATTTCTGGAGACTTCATCATAAAGTTCATTGAGAGTAGGCCAAGGGTTTGCAGCGCTGTGAACAAAGAAAATGGTGGCTACTCTGTATGTATATAAAACATGGAAAGTAGTAATAAAAAAAAAAAAAAAAAAAAACATTGAATGAAAAGATGTGTCCAAACTTTTGGCTGGTAGTGTATTTGTCAAAGGCATCCACACTAGAAGAAGCTGACAGTGAAGTAGCTGTTATAGGCACTGCATGTTTAACAGCAAAAAAAGCTCCTACTTTGCCTCAAAATCGACAAATGTATACATATTTTTTTCCCCACAACAAGCAGCTGTATTTAGAGCCTACTCAACTGCCATCTCCCATTAAAAAGTTTGAAAACATTCTAGTTTGATTTGTTAGTGCTCATTTGCTCAAGTATATCTCATCTGACACGTTCTCGTTCCTTTCATTTACAATCAAACTGAATGCGGCTAGTATAATATGAAAATGTATAGCAATTAGACGCCACTGCAGCTGGAGTATGAAAAAGCCTCACCCCAGATCCATTAGTAGCTGCATTATGATGAAGAATAGTGCAGAAGTGAGATGCTAATCCAAGTCATGACTGTATAAATATATTTTCCTGCACATGGGTTGAATATATTAAGGTGCATAACATTGGAGGTTGGTTACAATTAGTGTTGTTGTCATGGTACTAAAATGTCCAACTTGATTTCAACACAACTTTTTGGAGCTTTTTACCAAGTTGTTGGGCTGTTGCCTCATTTAAAACATGCCCGAAGAGGTTTCACCCATGGTTTCACCCATGCATGTTTGAGTAATCTAGCGAATTCTCTCAGGCTCTTTTCAAACCCTCCTTACGGTTAACAGCAACACCCCACACCTCCTGTAAAAGGCTCAGCCCACAAGCCTTCATCAACTGTGCTCTTGTACTGCAATTTTCCATAAATATACAAAACTGAAACAAATAAAATCTTTGTCCTTTGTAAATGTCCCGTCTTCTTTACTAGGTAAATCGCAATATCATAGTTGTGTACTGTATAGGCCTAATGCGATTTTCAACACAAAATGATACTTTTTCTGATAAATGACCAAGATCTAGGTTCCAGGAAAGGTCAAATTTTGTCTAATCAATTTTCTAAGTACTGTTTCACTGTCAGTACCTGCATATGTAATATAGATAGTGGAATGGCACTCAATCTTTGTATTGTGAATCATATCAAGCCTTTAATAAAGTGCCTTATTATAATGCCCCTAGTTTATAATTATGAAGTGTTCTGACATTTCTTCTCATATCAGCTCCAGTGGACTATATCGGCTGCCCCGCAGTCTGACTCTAGTGCAAACCACTGAGGCGATGGAGCGTCTTCTTCTTTAATGACAGGCGAGTAATGGGACTCTGCTCCTGCTGCTCCTGCCTCACCTCTGCTCTATCACAGCCTATATTAGATTTACTTTAATACAGGTTTCAGTAAGCTACGTGCAATAATGGAGACACTGGCCAGGCGCTATTGATTCTACTTGGTGCAGTGGTTTCACACTGTAGGCTTACTTCAGATACTTGTCATTTAAAGTCAGGAACTTTGATTGGGTGGCAGATACAAGAACATCAAATTATTGATATCACCTTATTTTGGACTACTACTAATGATGGGAAGGATGTTTTTATGTCATTATTATGTGGAAGCCTACCTTTAGAACTATAAGCAACAGATAATACAAGTTTATCCATAGTTTCAGTAGTAACTGGTCCTATTTGGGTCCTAATAAAAGTGTGCTCAAAGTCATGTATTTTTTTTTAACACACTAACAATGCTGTTCTACATGAAATAACTTAAACAGGGGGTATTACACTTCTATGAGGTACTGGTAACAGTCACTTATGTTATATCACATATATATGTTAGATCACCGTGTTCAATTTTACTATTTTGAAAATGCTATATTTGCAAAAAACAAAGTATTAGCATCCGAGTCTCCCCTCCCTTTGCTTCCCTGCTCTCAAGTCACTCCTTCTTCAGAGCGCTATCACATTACAATCGGCGTGCATCCTGCTAATGAAAATACTGCACATCGAATCAGGTTTGTCAAGTTGTAATTTATTGTATATATGTATATTTATGTACATTTATGGAAAACCGCAGCGCGGGAGCCCTACTTGCCAACCCCAAGCACAGATCGAATAGTGGCCGGGAGAGACTGCTAAGTTACTCAAACATGCATGGATGGCTGAACACCTCTTCAGGCATGTTTTTGATGAGGGAACGTTATAAAATGGTAAAAGCTCCAAAAGTCCATTTTGCATAATAGGCCCTCTTCAAAACACATATATATATGTCTTTCTTTGGTGCAATATAAAATTCATTTTCATTGAGAACTCTTGATGTCGCCCTCAAGTGCCAACTAGGGGGGTGTGAAACATGTTGAAATGGTTTTATAGGAACACAGCTACTTACTATACAAAATATGCCAAGCAGACAGGTGCGTTGGAGGTGCTCTACTTGACAATAGGACTACGGCATGATCCACAAAGGCTGTTTACCCCATTCAGGACCATGGACAGCGCAAATCATTCTTTCTTTGGTTGAGCGATACAGCAGAGACATGCTCATTTATTATTCTCGATGTGTTTGACTTTATGAATACCAAAAGTGACACGGCATAAAATAAATGCAACATTTTTCTCCTGAGCTTTTATGTCGACAGTGATGCTTCCATAAATATGTATGTCACTTGGACAAACAGTAAGAATATCTCTGAGTCAGTGTTGCCCTCACAACTAGCAGATTTAAACACACAATACAAGGTTATCACATCCAGATAATTATCTAAAGGCACGATTTTGGCGCGCGTGACTCATTCAATTGTGCACCTTGGTCCGTTTGGTCCCAATTGGATTAATTTTCAATCCAAGTGTGGGCACTCTGTTCGCTTCTATATTAGACCCTGATGAGCTTGCCAAATCATGAGATGCATTAACTAAGCTAGAAGCACTCAAAATAATACACAGTCCTCCACCAAGGCATTACTGTGCCTTGGTGGAGGACTGTGTACAGCTATTAGTGATTGTAAAATATAAATTTAACATTAAAAATAAATACATACATACAATACAGTTCTGACCTTGTTCTGTCTTACATTTACTCTGGAATCTATTTAATTCAATTTGATAAATTCCATAATAGGATTGTCAAAAGTACAGAAAATCAGACACTGTTCGATACTAAAACTAAAACTACTACTACTAAAAGTATCGAAATTAGGTACACATTTGAGAAGCTATGATACTAAAAAGTCACATTCTCTAGACAGAAATGAACCTTTCCTGAATAGGTTTAGAATGATCTTGAGCTGTATCAGAAAAAGTGGAAGATCATATAGACCAGTATACACCTATGGACCACTATGTAACCTACCTGAGCAACACAGATATAACACAGCATGAAGAAAAAGAAAATTACATTGTATTGTCTGTTTATTTTCATTCTGTTATCAGAATCAGTATTGAGCACTGAGTCTCCTTCTTAGTATCGTGACAACTCTATTCCATAAATTAATTTGAAATATATGTCTATTCGCATGGACCTTAGGATAAAAGAGGATAGTTATTCAATCTGCTCTGCACAGGGATATGACCTTAATTCCTGGACCTTGATGTATTTAAACTTGAGGGGGATTTCTCAGAAACAGACCCTCCCCAAAGAATAGGCCATACATTACTCAGCCCGAACCAAATCTCCTGCAGCGTGTATTCCCTGGACAAGTACTTTACAGTTGTATTGTGAGTCAGATCTCACCAGTTTGAGCTTCTCTTTCCTCCTCTTCCCCGGTGCAGACCCTGACGAGCTGGGGCCAGACTCCTGGAGTGAGTTTCCGTCGTCGTCCGCTTCGGGGTCCTCGTCGTCAAAGCACCAGTCGGGCAGCGCGGGGGCAGGGGGCGCGTCCTCCTCGTCTCCATAGCGACGAAACAGCTCTTTGAGGTACTCTCCCTTGTAGATCCCTGGGGCCCGGGCCTGCGAGAAGGCGGCCACAGCTGCTTCCACACTGATAAGAGAAACTAGTCAGTAGCAGTAAGGGTTGATGCTATAGTTTAATGGAAAACCTTTAGGTGGTGATAAAAGGTGTGTCTTTGCGCACTTACACTGTACAGTTTAATGGCCTATCATTGACATATGATACAGGCAATTAGGCTGTAGGCACAGGTATTTTCTGTGTCTTGGAGGTATAGTTTTCACATTATTACAAAGTTGGTGTTATTGTAAACAGTAATGAGCTTCAAAATGTGGATACATTTCATCCAAAATGGCAAACATTCTGTCATATGACATCTGACATGGCATGTGTTTTTGTTTGCTCTAGATCGAATATAAATCAGTTCAAAATCGGTTTTCCAAGTAAAAAAAAAAACAAAAAATTGCAGTATACTGTGACTTTAAGAATAAAAATGGTGTAGTTTGTTACAATACTGAATTACAGCTATGGAAATGTGATTGTATGTGATGATAGTGCAGAATAATGAAAAATAAATAAATGTATATATTCTTTTTATGTTAACTGCCAATAAAATACACTTTTCCAGGATATAACAAACAGTATATGAAAGTTAAATGAATGCCTGCTGCTCTCTGTTACTACTTAGTGGGATGTAGTTGGAAAAGCACCACACCCAGCATCTGACTTTCCCCCACAACAAAAAGAAAAGGGTTTATTGTTCTGTCAAGGAAGTAGTGGGTGGCTGGGATGGGTTTGCAACTCCATATACGATTCCTCTGGCTTGAGACTTTCCTCCCCAGGCTAACTCCAGTCCATCACCACTCCCTCCTCTGCTATGCGCATCTTAAATAATGCACTGGGGGTCCGTCCTCAGGTGCCGAGCTGCAGAGCCACCATCCGCCGCCTTGATTAGTCCTGACAGTTCCCACGGCTGGACCTATGCTAAAGCTATCCTGACTGAAGCTTTGTGACAGCAGGGGGAAAAGTGTTGAGTAACCAGGCAAGTAATGCGTGTGATGGTGGTGATGGTGATGATGATGAAGGTGGCAGAGAGGAGACTTATGTTACCAGGCAAAGCATGAGTCACACACTGCAGTGATGTGAACTGCATGCAAACTATGACCTTACCTCCAGTCCATCTTTTCCACCAGGTAAGCACAGATCAGAAAGCCTGTGCGGTTGAAGCCATGCGTGCAGTGAACACCTTAGAGCGGGGGAAAGGAGAGGGAAACACAACATAATGTGCATATGGGTAGAATTTGAAATAGGGCTCCACAAAATATAGCCTAATATAAGTCTATGACCAGTATTACATCAGGGCACCAAGGCAAGATATATAGCACAATTAGCGTCTGTTTAAGTACATTGAACATGAACATTAAAGGTGTAGTATGCAACTTTTCTGGTGGAGGGTTTGCCATATGCTTGTTATCGTTATTGCTTTGCCTGGAATATTCCACAGTAGGGCATTAAACTTATCAATCTTCCATTTATAAAATTTTTATTGCCAAAACTGCATTGAATACCTGCATCACCTTGCCATAGATCTGTTCTAAGTAGCTTGTCTCCATGGGGATAAAGATGTTTTATGCCAGACTGTGGTATATTTCAAGCTAAAGAATGGAGACAAGCAGGTAGAGTGAATTCCACCACAAAAGTTATATAGTGCACCTTTAACTATAGCAACATCAATACAATCTGCATTGTAAATTAGTATTAGGAAAAAAGTAAAAGGTAAACTATGATTTAAATGATTATTGTGTACACTCCATTCTTATTTGTACTATAAAATTATTTTCTATTTAACTTTGCAACTTTATTCTTTTTTTTTTACTCAAAATCGCTGAATTTTTACGTTTACTGTTGAAATCCTGAGAAGAGACGCGCAGTGAGACACAAACGGCCGGTGCCTCACCGCGGACTGACTGTGCTGTGCGCTCAGCAGTGACAGCTGCTGCTTTAAGAGGCTTTGAAAAGGCGCCGGGTGAGGCACGTAGTTACCCTGCCTCATGATAGGGGGCACTCGTGAGTCCAGGGATCCTTGTAACTCCGCAAACTACAATTTAGAGTTAGCAAGTCAACTTTAGCAATTCACATTTTTCTTCTTGTCTGGCCCTACTTTTTAAATGGAGGATTACATACTAAAGCTCAAGCAGTTTTCTAAACTGGACTGTGGGTCGAAGCAGGACATTATAAGTAAAAGAAGACCAACGCTGAAGGAGGTAAATGGTTTGCTCCAGACTACGGGACGAAAGACTCGCTCTTTTCAAACAGTGGTATAAAATGGTAAGAAATGTAATGACTTCAATCCATTGAAAATTGGGAACCAGAATAAGGATAAAAAATAATACAAAAACCTGCTTGCTTTTTATTTAATTTTATTAGAGCTATTTCATGTGGACTTCAGAACTTTTATTTTGAAATTCTTTTTTATTCTGGCCCCAAGTCACTTACTGGGGGAGAAACTGTCCCAGGGCCAAATGTACTTGCCGACACCTGGTTTACAGGTTTGTAAATCTGATTATGATGACATCAGTGCCTCACCAGCCATGAACCTCACCGCACGTCACTGGTAAACCAAAACTAGAACAGGAATAAACTGGGATCAGACGAGGACAAATGTGAACTCAATAGATTTTCTATTTTATAAAACTGTACCCCCTTTGTCAAATAAATAGGTGGAAAATTCAAGGTGTCACCTGACCCATATCACTGTTGAACAATGTAGCGCAATGCATTAGAGCCAGCCCAGTGGTTTAGCAAAATCTTATTCAAAGGATTCACTTCTCGCATCGGTGACACTGGCCCTCGCTGAGATGTAGCGGGGCGTGTGACAAGAGACTAGGGCATCACTCATAAATCAAGCATTCTGAGCCCTGTCTGCTACAATGGGGGTCCTGCATTTACATTCATATATACAAAAACATCTTGCAAAGGGAGAGATGAAACACCAAGGGAAATGACAAAAAGCCTGCATGAAAACAATAAAGGAGAGAAACAGATGGATACTGTTTGGATGCAAGACGAGCAGGAAAATATCAGATAGGGAAGAAATTGTAGACTGCCCTAATTTTGAAAAAAACAAACGATGTCACAGATGCTATTTGGTCATAAACTGGAGCAAATAAGAGCATTTGAATCTTGTCTTTATATCGAGTTAGGAAGTAGAAAAAAACATGAAATCAGGCTGCTTCAGAGATTAACATTTAACAAGTATGACTGTCTAACATCACCATCTGGCTAAAGGGAGGACAGCACCGGGTTGACATTCACACATTCTGCGCTGATGATGGCCAAGCTATTTGATTCACAATGCAAGCAGGAGTTAGTCAACTAAAGAAGAATATAAACTGTATATGGGAAAAAAGTACAAAACAGTACAGAAAGAGGTGGAAAAGAGCGCCCTGACGACCTTCAAAAATAATATAACTTCAAAAATCTACCTGAGGTGCAAACATTATACCTGTTTACTTTAGACATATTAACAAAAGACAGATACCTATATGCATTTGGTTTAATTATGGTTGGGATTTAATAAATACATGAAAAAATGTATGTATTCATTTTTAAATAGATTTATGTTATGTTAAACTCAGAGATAAAGACAATAGGTTTTTTTGATTTTTGAGTTTTTGCTTGTAAAATGATGCAGCTATGAATTAAAACACCAAAAGCAAAAAGCCTAAAGCAATAGATGTTTAAAATGCATGTCTTGCACCCTGAAGAAAGATAAGACAAAGAGTGAGGCTGCACCCTAGCGGCAACATTGGGTAATAGCAAGTATATTTTTGTAACCCTGTAACTTGATATTATGTTTCCCCTGCGTTGTTTGCATATACTAAACATACAAAATTATGTCAGCTATGTCATGTGGACTTGTTTATAAAATGTGTAATGGCATGCAAGCAGTACTACAGACAACTCAAAAGAGCAACAGACTATTTTAAAATTATGCAAGTAACAATTTTTATTTTCTTTTTTCTTGCCTATTCTGACCTTGAGTTAGTAGAGATAATCCATAGCAATAAAAGCTACTTCACTGAAATAAAAAAAAATGGACTGATAATGGACTGATAATAAAGTAATACTTGCTGCAAGTGTATCTAAAATAAAAGTAAAATTATTAGATTGACATTAACCTCTTACCTATGAGCTCTGTGGGATTCTTTTCTATGAAGTGTTCACACAGTCTGATGAACATAGCAGTTGTGTCTGGTGAAGGGCATTCCCCGTGGCTGAAAGTAAACAACAGTTGTCATATTTGACATAGTGCATGGGGCTAATGAGTAACAAAGATTACGTTTTGTACCCTTTACATTGGAGTTTCACATATTTTATCCCTTCTTTTTCAATCTCATTCCGATCATAAAAACGTGTGGTGTTGGTCAAATCCACAAGCAAGCCCATTTTTACCTAAAACAAAACACTGGTCAGACACATCCTAAAATGAGAATTAGAGGCTTACAGTCCAAAATGAGACACTTACA